>JAQGBD010001116.1:0-18904 GCA_034698165.1 Punctoribates punctum | reverse complement strand
CTTTTCAATTTTCACACTATGGCTACGATTGTTGTCAAAATATTTGAATTCCCCCAAATTTTCAAACCTAACCTAACCTAACACTTAGAGTCGATTTGTGACTAATCTGTCAGAGCTATAAATTTTTATCATGGCTTAAATTAAAGCTCTTGAGATGATGAATCAAAAACTTAAGGACTTTTTTTGACATGTCCACTCGTTCGCCCTCTAGCGGCCAAAAACCAATTTCTGCACTGACACACTTTGTCCTACTGAAAATAATTTCCTTCTGTTTTGAGCTATCTCTGTTGATCAAGGTCACCATTGTAGAAATTTATTGATTCTTGTTATTCCACGATTTTCAGTTTCATCAATTTGGCATGTCACTTCACAGCTCAATAAACAAGGTAATGAATAACATAATTTTGATAATCATCATATTATTCAAGCTCAATTTAGTTCAATTAATGAAAAAAAAAATCATCATTTCATTTCAACAAAAATCTGACGACTATCGTGAGACTATTTTTAAACATTACCTGAATTGAGCAGGGTATTCAGTAAATAATCGATTTTGAATTACTATTCACTATCATTTGTTAGAAACATGGGATAAAATCACCTTTCTCCAAAGTGGTCAATCAATAAAACAGCTAAATTTCAAATTTTATTCAAATTATTAGATAATCATTTATCATAAAGGTTTATCTAGAACATTTTGCCGATAACTCTCTAAATATTTGTTTCATTACTCAAATAACTTAAATAAATAATAAAAACAAATATTAATTAAATTCATTTGTAATTAAAAAACAAAACAAAGAATAAAATAAATTCAAACAAAACACCAAATAATTTATAACAAGAAAATTAATCTTTTTATAGCCGTTCCATATGTTTGAGATATGGCCAAGAGTGTGATAAATAACCAAGCTCACAATTTCAATCCAAGCTTCACATCTTGAGAAAGTTCACAAACAAAGACACTTTTCAAGAATTTATTCATTAAAATTAAACTTGCTGATACTTTAGTTGGCACAGATATGATCAGGCAACATTTTTCACTGTAAAAATTGCTGAATGATATTTATAAAACTCTTCATACATGGAATCACTGCTGGAAATCACCAAGTTCACAAATTACACTTACTCAAAAATTAACCACACGTAACTTAACTCTAGACAATCTTGCTAAATTATCCAAACAAAACTCCGTTTTGATCCAGGCCTTCATCACTCATAAACGAATCGTTGGTTTTAATGATATTTTTCTTTCTTGAAAAATGAATTTTTCATTTCATTATTAAATTCTTTTATAAATTATTTATCTTTAATGCTCTTGGAAATGCTCTTGCAAGTTCTATGACTTGTGTACGAGTACTTAAAGAACTGCCAAAACATGTAGAAGAATATGAAGGGCTGTACAAAACCGATGGCCATAAACACCGGGGGATAACCCGATTGGAAGTACAGGAATAACATGAAGTATAGCCCATAGACTACGAACTGATACAACTGGAGAATAGTTATGTATTTCTTCCACCAGAGGAAGGGCTGAAATTGGGGGCCGAGTGCTGCCAACGCGTAATAGGTGTACATAATTGCGTGGATTAATGAGTTGACGATAGGGAAGAGCATTGCCGGCCCTGCGGTCGGACACATCCTAATTGAAATCCAGCACAGAATGGGCACAATTGTGTGGTGGTAGAGATGCAAAACAGTGATCTAGTTAAATTTAAATTCAGTTAGAATCAACAGGAATGACCTAGAATATATTTATTTATAAATTAAATGCTTATTAATCTAAGAAATTGATCTAGGAAATATCCGGAATTAATTAATTAAAACTCCAAATAAATATTCTAGATCAATTTCTAAAATAGAGAAATTTATTTTGTTTTTGTTCCGATCATTTTAAAGATCAATTTCATGGATTAATTAACTTTAAAATAGAGAAAAAGTACCGAAACTCATGACTCAATTGAATTTATAAATATATTTAACGAATGAAAAGTGATATCGATTTCCAGGTCATTGACCCAAAACTAATTAAACCTGAATTTTCTAAATGATCTTAATATTTGACTCGAGGGTCGAGGCTATAGACAGAGTGATTGTTCACCCAATTAGTGGTGAAATTCAGGATATATTTTACCTAAAATTGTTATAAAAATATAATTTTGTTTTATTTGTTTCAAACGAGTCATTAAATTAATCTATTTTTGTATTTATGTTTTCAAATACTGTAATATTTTGCTCAATTTATTTTTGAATTGTACCGAGATTGAAGTTAGTAAGCTTGGACTAAAAAATTCCTATTATTTTAATTATCCTGGTAATTATTATTCAGTGAAAGTTCTAATAACAAGGTTAACAAAATATTTCTATTTTATTGAAAATAAGTTAATTAAGTGTTTGAAAGTAAAAGTGATTCTTTTCAAACTGAAATATAATCTTGATAAATTATTGAGAATATTAAACCGCATTTAGATTAACCTTGGTGGTTAATTCTATGAATTCTACTTTAATCAATTTAAATTCTAATTCAATAGAGTATTCTGAAAATAAATTGAACTTGATAATTGATTTCATGAACTATTTATCTTGTAACCTGTAATTTACTCTTGCAATAAATTTGAAATTGATATTCTGTTGATTTAAATAATAATTGGTCTAACAGCTTAAATCATAACAAGGTTATTTTGATTTAAATTAAAATTTCAATTATACTATTCTTTCTTTAATTGGATTTTTTTGAACTTGTACATTCAATTAGTTTTTTGTTAATGTTGAAAGCTGTAATTTTTTGCTTGCTTCAATAAAGAATTACATCTTTAATGAAATTCTCTATTAAGTGGAGACATGACTAAAGATGAACTTGATACTTATTCTTTTTAAAACTTTATAAAGATATGAAAAACGCCTATAAAATGCAATGAGTTTTTAATGAATTAACCATGCTAGTTGATCTTTGAGCTTGAACAATAAATAGAAGTACACATTTTAAGCTGTAAGAATATCCTTGTTCAAAATTTAGTTTAAGAGGATAAAATAACAAGAATATTATTGGCAAGAAGTAAAAATAACTTTTTTAAAATCATGCTCCAAAAATTGTCCCAGTTGCTTGAATAATTATTTAAATTGATTAAATGCTTCAATTAATTTTCAATTAAATAGGGAATTAAGTCATCCAGTTGAATTAACGTTAGGGTTGAGTTTATTTTAAAACTGCTTTAAAACTGTAATTTATTCCAAGATTAAAATAAGTTTTGATTTTTTTTTCACGATAACTAGTATTGGAGTTTTCAATCAATAATTTTTTAACAAGATTAAATTCAACTATTAACTCTGAAATATATTCCTGGATAGTATTTAAAATTGAACAAGATATTTTACTTTTAAATATGGAGACATTTACCTGACTATGTTTTTTCCTCAGCACAAAGAATATCGTATCGAACAGGTCGAGGAACTTGGTCAAAAAGTATAAGTACCCCGAGTGAATTGTTCTCATCGGACGAGAGCTGACGTCCCTCTGATCGGGAAAATTGAATTCAAATAATCCAAAACCAAATCGACAGCAAATCAAGGCTTCGATAAAGAAGTAAACGTTGAATACGACTAACGATATGTTGTAAACCAGTAGTAAATGCCTTAAATTCAATGCCTGTCTCTCTTTCATCAGAAGAGGACCAAGACGTTTGACGAATATTAAATAGGCGCACATTATTGAAAACATTGACCAGGGTCCATTTGTCATAAGGGGAAAAGATCGAGTTCCTGGATAAAAAATAATTGAAAAACTGTATATTTAATGAAAGACTTGTATATTATTCACAACTTTTTAAATAATATTTTTATTGATTAGCATATGAAGAAATCTTTGATCTAGGTAATTTTATAGCACTATTTAGAAAATGTCGAATGAATTATCTTAAGATTATTTTCTTGATTAAAAGTTATTTGCTCCAAATATTTTTTTTATGAATGAAAATTACGTAAAATTCTGTAGATTTTAATCTTTTCATTCAGTTGACACTTAAATTAAATTACCATGACAGCTCTTCTTAATCTATGATTGATCTAGCATAAATAACATTCATTACATAAATAGAATTGATTCAATAATTGCTTGATTAAATTTTAATAATAATGATCTTGTTGGATCGAAAATTAAATAACAGAAAACTGTAACTAAGTTATTCTATTTTTTTTTAGCTTGATCAATTTTCCAAAATTAAATAATTGGCTTTTTGAGAGATGAAAAATTTTGCAAGAACAAAATTCACTCACTAGGATCACCTCGCTCATTGAAATAATCGCATAAATAATAACTAAATCCTTTTGTTGCATGGTGAAGATTGAAGTCGAATAAAGTCAATTTTGAGAGCAAGGTTAAATTCATAATTAAAAATTAACCAAGGACAGAAAACACACACACAGAACGGAAAACAACCTAGCTAAAAGCACACACAGCACAGGACAGCACAAACCACGAGAAAATTTACATTCAAATCACTATAACCCGGGCTATAAATGCAATGTTTTTATTGTTTTACTAAACATTTGCTCCAATTTTGTGCTCAAAAAACAAGACTTCACTTCACTTATAGACAACTGAACTGAAAAACCGCTGAAAAACACCTAAAGTCAAGACTGAGTGCCCGAAAAATAATAAAATAATTGTAACAAATCCTGTGCCCTAATCATAGCCTCAGTGCGCTCAGGAGGGTCTACAGCACAGGGCGATGACCTCTTAAACTAATTCTGCTCTCTCTCTCTCTCTCTCTCTCTCTCTCTCTCTCTCTCTCTCTCTCTCTCTCTCTCTCTCCAACTCTCTCTTCATATCAATCAAAAACTTGTTTCTGAAATCCAGAGTACTTTTTGCCGAAAAATCGAATTATTACCGATCAGGGAGTGGTCAGGGATGGGTGACCCACAAAATTTTATATTATTTACCTAGCTACTTTAATTTCTTTCTCTATAATAAGCTCAGAATAAAAAAAAATGTAATTTAAAAATTAATCAACAGACCACCTTGCTCATCACAAGCCAACATAAACAGATCATAAAAATAAAATTGAGACTGCTAATTTCGGCCGTTTCCATACTTAATTAGCTCAGAAAGGCGACCGGTGCTCATAACAGGTAGCCCTGAGCATAATTCCACATTTATTATCCAGCAAGAAATTGGAATATAAGTAAATTAACCCAATTTTCTGTAGAAAAATGTGCTTTCATTAGAGGAATACCTCTGATTATATGCTAAAAAGGGTTATGAAAACTAAAAAAGTGTTAAAATCATTTTTATTCAGTTTTCCAATGAATAGATTTAATGAAAAGGAATTAAAAAGCAGGGATGTGCAAGGTGATAACAAGATTATGCCTTTCCCTTTTGATTTTGATGACTGACCCGTTCCTAGTCTCAAAATTTTAGTACTAATATCACAGGAAATTTGACCCCTCCCTTGACATGAGTCATTAACACCCCCTGTTCAAGAAGACCTTGATCATCCCCTATAAAACCATTTTAGGTAATGTTTAAAATTAGTGATAAATTTTTGTTAATTTTTAATTAATTAATCTTTTTCTTCATTAATTGGACTAATTTAAGCTTGATCAATATACGATAACAACCAAAAATATATTATTTATCACCTTGTTTATTATTTATTGAGTATTGAATAACATTATAATTCTAATATTTACACAAATTAAAAGCTGTAACTTTGTGCTTAATTTAAATCTTGATTATTAGGATGATAATTGTTTCTACAATTTGATATTTGAGAAAACAGTTGATATAATATTTTAATTTGAGCCTGTTTAAAATTTGTCGAAACTCTAATTCCAATATTCATATTTTAAAAATTTGGTAAAAATTAACTAGGTGAAATTGTTTTAAAATTAATTTATCTCCAACCCATTTATATGCCTTGATCATTATGATGGCGAATTAAAAACCAATTTTCAAAATTAATTTCATTCTAGGTTAGCTTGAATATTTTTATCATAGCTTTTTAAATGTTGTAATTTTGACCAAAAATGCCTAGATCAAAATGATTTACACAGATGATCCAATCAGATTAATTTTTTAAAAACTGTAAATACTTTACAAATATTTTATTAATTATACAGTTTTTCAAATAATTTGATGATTGGATATTAAAACAGACTACCATTTTTATTTACACTAATGACAAATCGACCCTGGTCAATGTTCTCAATAATGTGCGCCTGTTTATTATTCATCAAACGTCTTGGTCCTCAACTAATGAAAGAGAGACAGGCATTGAATTTAAGGCATTTACTACTGGTTTACAACATATCGTTAGTCGTATTCAACGTTTACTTCTTTATCGAAGCCTTGATTTGCTGTCGATTTGGTTTTGAATTATTTGAATTCAATTTTCCCGATCAGAGGGACGTCAGCCCCCGTCGGATGAGAACGATTCACTCGGGGTACTTATAATTTTTGACCAAGCTCTTTATGATATTGCTTTTTAAATAAAATTTCTACTAGTTGGAAAAAATTCATAGATTACTTGGATAACTTTGCTATTCTATTATTCTTGCCTGATAAATGTTCAATGTTCATTTTGTATAAGTTATGTACAAGGTATATATAATGTCTTAAAAATTATTCAGCCATATATTATATAAATCTTGAGACGAATATAATATAATGTTAAACATTTTTGTGCCAAGACAATTATGTCATATATTGAGAGGGCAGACCACCCGAACCACAGGCCTATAATTCCGCCACAATTGTAGACAAAATCCCAGAAATCCATAATTTGTGTCGTTTTGTATTCAGTGTTTAAATTGTATTTAATTATTATATTGATTTTTAGGTTTCCATTAATGGGTCGGTGATTGTTATAAACAGTGAACATTTGTGTATCACAATTGGGCTGGAATTTGGCCATGCACAGTTTAAGTTTGCTTACAACAAAAGACTGATTGGTTGTGACATTTATCGGACAAATAGTGTATTTGAAATGATTTAAATCCCTTTCCAAACGAATATAAGAAGTGACGCCATTTATGGGAATACAACCAAAGGTTTGATTAAGTTTTCGGTTCAAACAATCAATTGTTAAATTGTCGACTGAATGTGAAGTATTAAAATACGTATTTGAGCTTGAGCACACACGTCCACGATAATCACTAACAAGAACATTGTTGATTTCTATAATTAGATTATTTATTGACCAAGAATAAATTGGAATCGAGGATATGGAATTTCTGGCAAAGTTACCAAAAATTGAATCGCTGTAAAAAATCACGTAAGCATCGAGAATAAAAAAATCACCTTGAAAAGATATTTCAATCGATCTGATTAATTTTCTGTTTTTGTTGCTTTTAGATAAACTTGTAAAGAAATGGTAATCAAAGAATACAATTTTTTGCGAGTTTGTTTTTATAAATTCCTTTTGAGGTTTGCAATTAGCTTGGTTATATCTGTATTTCACTTTACAACTCATATTAAAATTATCGAAATGGGATAAATATTTCAGATCACTTATATTGCTGGATAATAGTTGTAATTTCTGCTTCTTTAATGTATCGAATTTGGAATTAGATCGCTCATATTCGTTAAAATATGCTGGGTATTCTTTGTATCTTTCAATAGAAAAATCGGGTCTTAAATCAAGAACAATTTTTGGTAGTCTTTGTTCGCCATTGAATCTAATCTCCATTTTATTATTAAAATTGATATAATTTCTCGTAATTTCGATTAATTGGTAAACCATTATACAGAAAAACACCATGTTCAATATTGTTCTCGAAGAATCAATATATCGATTGATTTTATATTTATAGATATTTATGAAATACCTTGTAAATAAAATAATAATATTGAATAGAATTCTTGATAAATCTGAAATTCCAAACCCAGAGTACATGGATATAAGTCCTCCGAATGTTGAGAAATATGCGATTAAATCCATTTTCGGTTTATGTGTTGTATACAAAAATGTGTTCATTTCTCTCCATATTACTACCTTGGTACCTAAGAATTTGTCAAATATTCCCGAAATATAAGCCAATATTTCGACGCTAATACAGTCTTTTGGACACATCCTATCCAGATATTTGTCATCGACTTTAACGGAACAATTGAAAAGATGTGGAGAAGTGATGTTGAAGTCTAGTATTTGGTTCTTATAGTCTAAGAAGCGTTGACTCCAATAGTGATTGTGTCCACACTTTTGGTGTTCTTTGCGTCGCATATACTCTAACTTACAGTAAGACTGAGATCTGAATCTATTTTCAATTAAGTTGTAATTCACACAATTAGTCGAATATGGTGAGGGTAAAAGCTTTCTCTTAAATATTTTTCCATTGAATTGATAGCTTCTCTTCACATTAAATTTTGCCAAGAATCTGTTTAATCTTTCGAAGTGTGATAGAGTTAACCCCCAATGAAAAATATATTCCGCTCTTCTATAAGAGAAAGCAACAAAAGTGAACCAATAAAAATTTGAGACAGATCCTCTATCGTTCAGAAATGTGAGGCAAATTTTATTCTTCCTATATCTCAGTAATATACTTTGATCCAGGAAATTACATAATTTAATTGGTTTCTCATTAATTTTTTTATAATAATCAGCGTATAAACAGAAAAGAGACAAATTGTATACGTTTTTGATATGACTGTACTTTTCTTCTGTGATTTGATGCAATTTATTCACACAAATAGTAACCGACGGCACGACTCCTACCGTTTCCTTGACATCGGTTTCCATCAAATAACTAAACTTGAGATAATCATTGGTTAAGTCAAACAATTGATACATAAACCCAAACAAAATTAATGTCTTGAAAACTCTTTTGAAATGTATCTTGGAACAAATGAATTCCACCATGTTCAAAAACATGATAACACACGATATGGATGTCTATGGAAAATTGTTTTGAATTTCATCGCCGATAATGATATTTTCATTTTACCAAAAAATATTTTACTTATCTTTCTTTGAGTTCTCAAAAATATCTGAGAGTTTTATATCTTGATAAGTTTCTTCTTTTCAAATTACTTCAATCTGACAACAAACCGGAATTTCTAATTGTTTGCAATGAATTTGTCACATTGAATTTTATCTAACCTGAATCTACATTATTCAAACTAATTATGATAGTTAAGTTTTCAACCCTCGAAGAGCAAGTAAAGTTTTTCAATATTCAGCTCTAATTTAATTACTGTTAACAACGAATAAGTTTGTCATAACATAAATACTCTGATATTTTGAGTCGAGAATCGATATTAACTTCTATTGAAAACTTGTCTTCTCTTAAATTAATATATCTTTTGTATTTCTAAGTGAATAATTTTGCCTAGAATAATTTATTTTTTTATTTAAGAGAAATATGTATCGTCTGCTCCTATTATAAACAAGATTAACAAAAAAAATTTCCATTAGAATAATATTGAATTTATTATTATAATATTTGACCCATTTCATCAGATAATAGGTGTGCTAGTTCATTTGTCTTTTCAAGGACCAATTTCAAAAATCTAAAGCTCATGATAAATGATTTTATTTAAAACCGCCTGAAACTTATGGACAGTAAAAAATGTCCACGATCAAAAAAGCATTATATTGTAATAAAATTATACGATTTTGAAATGATTAAGAAATTTTTCAAATCTAATCTAGTTCAATTTATATTTCAGAAGTTAATTTGGCTTTACCTCCCTTTGGGCATCACTGGTCATTGATTAAAACTTCCAAACATTAATCATTAAACTTGAAAATTATTCTGAAAAAACATAATTAAATTTGAGTGCTTTCAAAATTGGACTCGATTATAATGAAGGTTTATCATGCAATTTAAGTTAAAAATAAGATCAAAATAATGGCAAAATTACTCGTTAAAATTTAGTAAAAAAAAGAATCTAGCTAAAAAAGAGCGGTTGCTTTCTCTAAAGAGTCTAAAGCAATTTAAAAATCCATAATCTAAACATTAATCCTGCAAATTATTTTTAAAAATCATCATCTATTTTGAGTGTTTTCAAAATTCGACTTGATAATAATGAATGTTGATCATGCAAATCTCAAAACGAATTCAAATATTTTGGAAACTTTAGAACAGCGATGAATTGTGAAGAGCAAAAGAAGCTAGCTAAAATTGAGCACCTGCTCTATTTGTTGTGTGAGACCAACTATCGCAATGGGTTTACATATTTCAGGGAAGAGTTCAGAAAACGGCGACGACTTTGCAGTCCATTATTTATCTGTTTTTTGCAAATATTGCACTCATTGAAGTCAATTATCTCACTCTTTATAACTGAAGACAAATATTCGGTAATTATCGGTGACTTTGTCTACAAATTGAAATTCAAAACTCAATGGAATCTATTGGTGATCAACTTTTCCTTATTAGTCCTTGGTCTACAGATGATTAACCATTTAGTTTTGAAAAATTCAAAATATTTTGACGAATTCTTGATTCATGGCATTATCTGGAGTATTTTATTTACGCTTTGGGAAACAATCTCGGTTAGTTTATATATTTGGAATTTGTTATATTTCTGTGAATTGAGTTATTATTCGATTCATTTTTTGAAATCATTGAACAAAGACTTGAATTCATTGATGGATTTGTTGCAAACAACCGAACAACCGACCAACCGGTGAGACACTAAAACAGCCAGAACTTTTTAACAAGAGCATATAAAATTTTCAAAATAACATGGTAGAATCCTTGGTCTATTCTGAAGATTTCAATATAAAATAAGTGGGGGTGCAACCCCTCCTTCAGGTGGAACATTACGTCGGTTGTTAGAATTAACAACCGATTGCGTCGGTTGTTCGGTTATTTGAATATTAGAAGTTGAGGAAGGGTTGCACCCTCACTTATTTTATATTGAAATCTTCAGAATGGACCAAGGATTCTACCATGTTATTTTAAAAATTTTATCTGCTCTTGTTAAAAAGTTCTGGCTGTTTTAGTGTCTCACCGGTTGGTCGGTTGTTTGCAACAAATCCTAGAAGCCGTGCCTTAAGCTGTTCAAAAAATTTAATAAATTATTAGAATATAGAATAATCTAGTTTGAATTAATTATGTCGCCGTAGTAGCTGTTTTCCAATTATCTCAACCTTTATATCTTGATATTTTTCTTCTTTTCAAATTACTTCAATCTGACCACAAAACAGATTAATCAAGTTAATCTTGATAAATTCTTGAGAAACTTATAATTTTGGAAATAATATTTGCAGGTCTAAAATTAATCAATGCTAACCTGAATCAATTTCCATAAATGAGCTTTTTCTATTTTTATTTTAATACGAATAAGGTCAGTTGTATGTTTATCCAGGTTGAGAATAATTGGAAAACAGCTACTATGGCGATATCATTGAATACAATCTAGATCAAGATCACTATATTCTATCTAATAAATTATTCAATTTTTAATTACGATCAAAATCAGACATTTCCAAGCTCTTCGGCTAAGGCGGGGGTAAGACCCTTACCCTAAGGGCTATATCCCCCATGACGTAGCCTTGTTTAAATGGCAATTGACAAGGACTATTAGAGTAATCAATATGAAATAAAAATAGTTTAAAATGATTTTTCTCCTAAAATTCATAATTCATTTTTTGAATTAATGGATTTCACGAGGTACCAAATAATCAAGGACATTCAAAAATGATTTATAATGATTTCATCATGATAATTAAAGATATATTTAATTTCTTTAATATAAATATTTATTCATTAAATTTAAAATAGAACAGACATCACCAAGCTCATTAGCATCAAGGAATAGTTGAAAAAATAAAATTTTGCCTTGATCAGCTTTATATGTTAAGCATAAAAGCCCCAGAAGAAGGAGGCGATGGCAACGACCAGCACAGCCACAAAACTATTGATAGCTCCCCATCTGGGCTCTTCCTTTGCCTCTTCAGCACATCTGAACGCCTCCTCCTCTGGAGTGAGTTTAACCACTGGTTTCGGCTCTTCATTCATAGAATAACTGTTTTCGGGTCCGGTTTCCGAACTCATGCAACAAATTGTATACAAAAGTCGTTTCCGTTTCTCGTTTTTATCCGATTTATAATTCACAACAATTTTAGGTCTTTTCATGTCTTGACTGCCATTAGTTTCGCCGAAAACGAACCCACTATTAGTGACGCCATCTTTATCTTGGAGTTGTTCTGAGGAGTCGATGTCTTCCCTCACTTTCGCACTGTATTTGGACCAATAGGTCAGTCGGTATAGCTATTAACAAGGTAATTCAATTAGTTGCACATATTTTTATGAGCACAGCTCAACATATTATTCGATAGTTCTTCAGTTATGCTGTGCTCTGAGGTCTGTCCAAAAAAAATATTTACATGTTTTTCATCGATTGGTTTCGTGAGTAAACTGACAACAGTTGTGACAACACATGAGATGAGGAACAGAATGAACCCGAAGTGCAAGTAATGCACTTTTGTAAGTATGGCCGGCCTGTGGTCCGGTTCATTAGAGCCGCACTTTGGCACAGAATAGGAGAACTCCATCGCAAACCTGATTATACCGATGGCCAGGCCCGACATAAGGCCCCAAAATGCACCTGGCTCATTGATCCTGCTGGAAAACAGGGCCAAGACATAAACAGCACAGACAGGAGGTGCCAGATATGAGGTGACGCTCTGGATATAGTGGAACAGTTCGCTGTTCTGTGAGCCCTGAATAATGGGAATCCACACAATACTGACAACAACCAGAAAGAGGACAAAAATACGGCCGACGATCACCTGTTGGAAGGGGTGACCAGATTTCAGTCAATTAGAAAATTAACTAGGTGAATTTTTTAATGCTGTGCCCTCTACCTGTTCAATCTCACCGGCGTTACGTCTAAACCGGGTGTAGATATCAATCGTGAATATTGTTGAGGCGCTGTTGAATATCGAGGTCAGGGACGACATGAGCGCCGCCATCATTACGCTCAGCATTAGACCCGTAGCTCCTATTCAAGAAGAATTTTAACTAGGTACTTTTTAAGGGTTTTACCATGGGGCATTATTCGCAGAACTAGCAGAGGGTAAGCTATATTGGAACAGCCTGATTTTGAGCCACAGATGAGCTTGCACATATCCGGATTTGAGCAGCCAATTTCATCTGTGCAAAATTAATTTAACAAGGCCAATAATTTTCAAGAAAAAATGTACTTGGCCATAAAACTCTGGCTGCCATCCCAGGTAAGACCAATAAATAAAGGGGTAATATCTTGATTGCCGAACAGAGCAGACACCCGGCCTTCGCGTGTGAAATGGACTTCGATGACAATGCTCTTTGTACAATTACCTAGTTCAAAATAGTATAAATTTTAGGTTAAATTCCAAAAATTCATGAATTTTGAACCTGGTCAGAACACCAATACCAAACAGAAGAGATTGTAATACCGAGCAATACCCCAGTCCAGGGCAGGTCCGGGTCATCGGCCGGACGTAAAAGGTTTTTATAGTATTTGGTGACAGCACTGCACGACCTGTTCTCTGAGTCAAATGATATGAAACTATTATCAGTAGGTTGTGACCTAGTTGCAAAGTCATCCATCAAGGTGCGATATCCACCAACTTTTATTAAACCTACCAAGATAAAATTATAATTTATAAATAACATTATTTATTGTGAACAGATTTTTTGAATTTAGGTAATAATTCAATTATTCTGTTCGATACGATAGGAATTAATTACTCAGAATAGTGAGAACAAGGGATCCAATCAGCATAAGTATGGTCTGCACAAAGTCTGTCCAAATAACCTGAAAACGAGCACAGAATAAGAGGAAAGCCATCAATTAATGTGAAGAATAGGTAAGTAATAGGTTTTTCAAAAACATACGGCAGTCAAACCGCCAGCAATGGTGAAGATGGCAGCGATTCCCAGAAGAATCACAACTGATATATACATATCCAGACCAAGAGCTTGCTTTATGAATATTGCACCAGCATAAAGATCGGCCTTGTTGTTGCAAGATAAAAAATTTAAAATGTTTTTTAGATAATTCTATAAACTGACCGAAATTTTTGTAAAAATGTAGAGAATTAGAGCCAAAACTGATAAATAAATACGAATTCTTTGTCCGCCGAACCGTTTCCGCAAATACTCAGGCATTGTGCTGACCTTAATTTCAATTATGATGAACAAGGTAATTTTAAAATACACAATTAATACTTACTCCCGCAGCAAAATAAACAGGCACAAAAAACCAGCCCAAGACCAATAAAACATACATTGCCTAAAAATAAAAATAACATGGTCAAGTTATTGATGATCTAGGTTATTTACATGAAACTCAAATCCAGAAATTGCGATCCCAGAGCTGGCTCCAGAGCCTGCCAAGCCTATGAAATGCCCTGAGCCAATATTACTGGCAAACAATGATGCGCCCACCTTGGACAAGTTAATGAAAATTAATTAATTAAGCATGGTGATTTGAAAAATCAATTCATACAGGAATCCAATGCATACTCCTGTTGGCTAAGAAGTAACCGCTCACTGAATCGCCTTTACTTTTCTTCGATGACTTTTGGAATAGAAAATATACCTTACTCAAATTAAAAAATATCAAACATATATTTCTTTCAATTTTATCTTGATGGAAAAAAGTATCCTTGCTCAAAACTTACCCAAAAACCCACAAACAAAATGCCCGCAAAATACAAAGCGATGACCATATAGTCAGACCAGTGGAGGTCAGCCCCATCTTCATGGATACCCAGCTGTGGGGTCGGCGCGTATGTAGTGCTGATGTACTCCTCGGTGGACATGATTTTTGCCAAGAGTTTTCTGATTCTGTAATTAAGTCAAATGAATTGTTTTCACACTTTTTTCAGATTAAAAAAAATAGAATAAAATGATTATTAATTTTTGGTTTTTTCCAAGATTAGAGTCGCTCAGCATTTTCTGATTGCTTTCACTTATTATGGTGAGGACGACCAAGCTCGAATTGAAATAAAACATTCCTTTCTTATCCTTACAAAATAATATCTAGCATAAACTTATTGATTTGAAATCACAAAGCAATTCATAGAAAGTATCATGGTTAATTAACTTAAATGGCCATGGTAATAAATTGCAAAGAAAAATATCTTGAAATTCTGTGATTAAAAACTTCATATAATTTATTGCAGGTATCAAAACATAATAATTCTGATAAATATTTGAATGAATTTTATTGCATTAATTGTGATAACAAAGAAAAACAATTAAATATTGAATAAACAGAATTCATGAAAAAATTCTTTGAATTCACACATGTTTTTGAAGGAAAAACAAATATGAACTTGATCAATTATTCAGATATCTGTCACTAAAGCAACTGGAATTTCATTTTACATTATATCTGGGTCATTTATGATAATTATTTTTAAGTTTAAATAATAATTTTGATAATGAAATAATTCAAGAATTAGCAAAGTAAAAATTATAACTAGATAAACATAAATTAAAATTAACAACTTACCTTGGTAATTTTTGTGATGGTTTCAATATGAGCGAGATATCAAACAAAAGCCGAAACAAAAAATGAGCAAAACTTTTGAATTACTTTTAATTTTCTGCTTAAAAATTAAATTTTAAATAAAAAGGTTTCCCAATAAAAAGTGAGCATGGGAATAACTCAAATTGTGCATTACGTCAATTCTATTCTTAGATTTAACAGAGATATTGCCTTGCTCATCATTTAACACCAGAAAAAGTTGCAACATATTGTAGATTAAATACTAATGAGTGCAATGATCAAGGTTATTCAGAAATACCTTAAACTTCATCAAGTTTATTCATGAACATTGCGAAAGAAATCAAATTAGCTGGTAACATTAAATAGTTTTAATTAAATTAAAAAGTTATAAGTTGATATAGACTACCTTGGCAATCGCCAAAGGCCCTTATCTTATCAAAATCAATGAATAAATGAAAAATTCCCCTAAAATACAATATTTTTTTCACAAATATCAACAAAATTAATAAAATTTTATTATTCATTGTTTTTCTGATTACAACATATTTTTGAAGTGCTTTTGAATTAATTCAATGAATTTAATTACGTTTGAGTTCAGATTCAATGATGTTTAATGTGATTAATTTTATTGCTTGTTTAAAATCCAATGAATCTGCAAAAATGCACAAGCAAGGTTAGAGCCACAAGAAAATTTACCAAGAAAGGAATTCACATGGGGGAAATCTAACCAAGATAAAGTTGATTCGACTCCATAGTCGTAATATTAAAGAATATTCTGTTAGAGGCGTGAGTTGGAAATGTGTGATGAATCTACCTTGACAATCTAATAATTTTAAATTCTACTCGAATAAACTGATTAAGAGAAAGTAATTGGATCCAGCAATGTATAGGTATTGATAAAACTCATAGCTATTCATCGGAAACAAGTCATAGCAATAGAAACCGATTTCACGTCCACTCAGTTTCTCAATGAATGCCATTAACTTCAACCGATGTCTTGAACTGATCCGAATCGTTTTGCAGGCGAATGAGAATACCTTACGGTATGGCTTATGAGCGGCTCTACCGACCCAAGTGCTCATTACATTGAATCCGAGGGCAGCCCAGAATAGGACAAGAAATAAGAAAGTAAAGATTATTCTTGCCAAGAGCACAGTGTCCTTCTTATGGGTCAAATACAACAATATTTGAAAGCCAAGAGTGAACACATAATAAACAAGGAATATAATGACTCGGAAGAAGTGGTTGAACTTCTTGGTAATTATCTCCCAATAGTTGTGTTCATTGATTGCATACATCAATAGATTAATATCTCTTCGCTTTAGACTTAACTCTATTCTGGTATTGATTTCATTGAACTCATATTTGAGAATAAGGGTTGCCGTCAGCCACAGGACAAACCCCACCCAAAAATAGGCGAACGACTGGTGCATGAATACGAAGAATAGGATAGAGTGATAGAACCAGGCTATTGCTGGCCAGAAATAATCTTGGAAGTTAACGAACATCTGTGCTGTGAAAAACGAGTGGACAACCATTGAGAAAAGGAGCAAGGTATAGAAGGTGGGCTTCATTATATAACTGGTTACTACATTGACCTTGATCGCCGCCTTGCGCTCATTTCTTGGAGATGGTGGATATTTCAGCAAATTGTGCTTGACCAAATAGAATATATCGCCCATGTAAAGTGTCTTGGTCGCTTCCTGGTAGGCGGTGACGCCTCCTATCATGACACAGGTCGAGGAGTATATTACGAGCGCCGCCTTCAGGAGAAAGGCATCACCAAGCAAGTATGTGGCGTCGAACATTGCAAGAAGAATAAATTCGTTCTTGGTCATCATTGCCACCACTCCACGTAATGTGTTCATGGTAGACATTACCCTGGTCATGATTACAACCAGAAATCTGGCCCTGCTTCGAATACCATGGTGATATTCGTCCAGGTCACGTAAGGCGCACACGTAATGTGTCTTAATAAACGTCTCCAATTGTCGAATGGCCTTGCTCACGTCGGCATTGCTGTCCAGGTATGAATTGTAGACACCTCGCATTCTTTCTCTTTGAGACACAAATGATCTAGTTGACATTTTTAGTTTGTTTGCTTGGATTTATAATTCGTTAAATTCCTGATAAACAAGAATATTCTGTTTTGATTTCTCTACGATAAGTTTGACTTTGAATTTATTTATAGATTTATTTAAATTCTAAACGACTATTAAATTTGATTCATATTCTCATTTTTATAATTAACCTTGGTAGAAGAATATATGTCATTAGAATAAAGAACAATTATCTAAAATAGAAGAAAGAAATTTAAAATTTAGTAATTCTTTTATGAGATATTAATCAAAATATGACCAAGGTGGTGAAAATAAGTTATTGTAAAACTGATGGCTTGGTGATTCAAATCATCATTAAATATTATTTGAACTCAAATGATACCCAAGTAACTTCGGTGAGAGGGGGAGGGTGAGACAAATATTTTCTCCCAGAATGGGGGTATTTTTCCCAAACCTTAAGGATCGAGGTAAAAATCTGGGAGAGATGTGTGTCCTTCTTCGCCAAAATTCTGAGTTTTTTGTGTCATGCGATTTCTCAATTACTGGTAAATTAAACTTCCTCGGGCAACCCTGTTCTAAAGCAGAGGTCCTCAAGCTCTTCGCCGAAACGGGGGAATAGGGGGGTAATGAGTAATTGTAATAGGCTATTACTCATGATGAGATATCTGTTCGTGATAAAAATTCATCACTTTTGAATTTCTTAAAGTCATCCATTTAAATTAAATTGGATTTCTTCTCCATATCAAAGAGACCACAATATTGATCTTGGTTATTTGAATAATTTATTGAATTATTCAGATAAAAACATTTGGATTTTTATCATAAACCGGATCATAACAGCAAACCACTGGATTAAAATTAATAATTAGAAATTTATCAAGATTAGAATTAAATTTACCAAGTAGATCTTGAATTGATTAATGATGAATAAATTTCCGCAATAGAACCCGATTCTATTTTTTGCTGTTCTCTCGATGAAGGACTGCAACTATTCATTTGAAAGCATCTTGGTTAATTTTATTCCTTATTTATAATTCGAAACTCACCTTAATTTTCGCTCTTAATGTGAATCTCTTCTTAACGAAGAGTGAATTCAAGAGTTTGTAAGTCTTTTTAGACTCCAATACAATAGAACTGCAGAATATAGTTATCGGGTTAAGTATTCCCAAGAATGCGAACAGAATAACGAGCGAGTTCATTATTCTTAGAGCTGTCTTGGCAAAAATATCAGTGACCTGGGCTAAAAAGATCATATGCAAACATATGCCGATAAGGGGGACGAATGTAAAGTATGTGATGAGCAGTAAATGTGACCAAACTTTGTTGAAAATAATTAACTTGGAATAAAAGTAATTTAATGAACGCAAAATGCGGAATAAATTCTGACTTCGGACAGTAG
>JAQGBD010001115.1:0-18921 GCA_034698165.1 Punctoribates punctum | reverse complement strand
TTTGTCAGTCAATTAATTACATCAGTTGACAGATAATGTCATTAATATTATTTTCAATTAAAAGTAATTACTTTTTAATCAAATTTCAAATAAAGACTCAGATATTGTCGGCTCTTAAATAACATTTCATTAGAAGATTTGATTGAATAGAAGTTAAGCCACAAATGTATACAATGTTTGAAATAAATTACTTTTTTCGAGGCATCGAAAGAATGATTTAATTTTTTTAATCCGATCGAAGAAATTAAATAAAATCTTGAGATTAACTAAAAGTGTTGATTAATGCGGAAGATTCACAATATGGCTGAGAGTGAGAGACATGAGAGACACTAAATTCATGTAATTATTTAGTCTTAAAACTGGTTTTTCAGGACTAAACACGTGACGCATAATCTCATAATTAGCCCACAAAACACCAAAACACCAAAACACCAAAACTCGACAAAAAATAAGACTAAACGCGAAAGTCTTTGGCGACCATTAGCTTCGAGTAGCGGATCAGAGCCATAGCTCCCAACCAATTAGCTTAACTCACTTTATTTAAACACAAAAAATAGCATTTGATCGATGGTTACCTCATTTAAAATAAGGGCAATAACTGATCTTGGTATATGTAATTGACTAAAAAAAAGTTCTCTAAATAATTGGTATTAATCATTGGAGAAAAAGTATTTTGATAAGAGTAATTATCGGGAGTAACCTTGATATTTCTTCTCCGCATTAAAAAAAAATCAAACAAAAAAGCATTTGAAGAATATTTATCTGAATTTTAAGTCAAATTTAAATTTAAATTTATTGTCAAAAACATTGACTCAAAAGTCAAAACTTAATAAATATGAAAATTGAAAGCAATATAAGTATAGTTTGAAAAAAGGATTTGTTGTCTACAATAAAAAGTGTGCTTGGGGCAATTCAAGCAATTCCTCACTGAAAGAAAAAACAGCTTAAAGTCATTATTATTCAATCAATTGATATGAGTTGAGGTGGTCTTCAATATAGAAGTGCCGATCACTGACTGATCACTGACTAAATTATTGGAAATACTTTGAGTCAATTGCCAGCAGTTTATTGTTTGAAATAGTTTTCAATTACTTCACATTCTCTTAAATTTCATATTATTTTTCGAAACAATGATCTCATTTATTATTTAAAAATCACTGACATCTCTCTGAATAGTTATTCTGTTATGATTGAGCAAGTTAATAATTATTAAATTTGCAAAAATTAAACTTTTATTAGAAAATTTGATAACAAAAATAATGTGACGTATAATACACTGAATTAAAATGTTATTTAAGTTTTCCCTCAGAACTTGAAAGCCAGGGACGGGTCGTCGGCAAAGTTGAGGGATAGTAAGTGCCTTTCCTTCGCTTTAAAGTGCCGTCACTGTTGCGGATCGGGTAAGTGGCCATCATTATAGGCAACTGCATACGGATCGGCTTATGGGCGCCTTTCGGGGTTATCACAAACTATTCAAAACATTTCAAATCAATTATTAAAGGAAATGAAAATACGAAACAAATGACTCACATATATATCATATTGTATTCGAATCAAATGACATCCCCTTCGAAGACAATTAGAATACAGTTATTATTAGTTTAATCAATTGGACGCATACCTCAAATTGGTCGGAGGAATGGGTGGGATATACAGAAGTTCGTTACGCCACTGTTCGGCGCAATTGGCAGCGATTTTGCCCTTGTCTATTGAGGCCAGTTCTCGGGTCTCTGTGTGAACCACTTTATTCTTAGCCGTGTACTGAACGGTCTGTCAAATGTTCGGTAATTTAATTATCAAACAAAGGACTCAAATAAGGGATTACTTCTGTGAGAACGGCTCGAGTTTTCTTAACCACACAACTGCTGTCATTCTCGATAAGAGCGCTCAGACATATACTCTCTCCGGGAACATAACCCCCACGATCGAGTCTGACCCTGCACATTATCTGTCCGCCAGTCTTACACGACATTCCAATTTTCTCTTCGAGTTCGCAATGAAATGGTTGCTAATAATAACGATTCAAATCAATTATATCGTTGCCTTCCATTTGATTGAATTTCTTACAGTTAAGAGAAGGGGTTCTAAATTGAGATCAATTGGGTTCATAATGAGGAACACCTGTTGGTTCTTATGGACTAAACCATTGGGTTCTCTGAGCTCAGCTCTACAGAAGTACTGAACCCATCCATGTTTGCCAAGAAATGTTGAGGGTAAACCCAAAGGTAGACCCAGTTTGAAAGGAAATGTATGTATACCCGGAGACAAGACTAACACTCGACTGCTATTAATTGTGGATCCATTGTATGCACTTCCAGTTTCTGTGGAATAATAATTAATTAAGGGTTTGTCTCATTGAAGACAATGGCAAATAATAATTGACTTTCTTTGGTAACAATTATTATTCAAAACTCGAATAACTATTCAAATGTATATTTGAGGCGAAAGTTATTTCTCTTCATTGACTCCCACTTAATAACACTCCAAAAGTGAGTCAATCAAAAGAAAATTGAGTTTTGATTTATATCGCATTCAAAATAATTGCGAATTAAATCAATTTTTGGCTCAAAATATAAACAAATTGAAAGTTTGTATCCAATTATGTCTGATATTAAAAGTAAAAACAAATACGAAATGTGAGCACAACTGACCACTTCTTGCAGATCCCTCTCCGAGAAGTCTCATTCGAAAGTCGATATAATTTTCTTTATCATTAGCGATAACCCGTCCCTTACTGGTCACTCTAACCACTCCTTCACCAACGATGTGAAAGTAAAGACCTTTTCATAAATCGATATATTAATCGATAATTATCTAAATTGAAGAAATTAATTGAGGAGGAGTACAGACCTATTGCAGGGGTATCTTCTTCGATCTCGAGTAATACTTTTCCAGAGAGAAAAGCACCAGGGAAGTACAGCAACGTCTCGTCGTCTAAAGCAATGGAGAATTTCTTCAATTTTTTGGCCATTTTTGCGAATTTCGTTGAATAGGATCCGAACGACAATTGTTTTTCACTCAAAATGTTTGGCGAAAACTCAGAGAGACTTCGTTTCCATTTATTTAAACAAATCTATTATTAAAAGAGTAATGAAATGAAAGCGAATTATCTGAAGAGATGAATATGAAGACAGAGTGGGGAACAGTTGTTTGGTCTGACAATTGGCACATCTGCTCACTTTCGACTCCTACTCATCGATTCCATAATTGGTCTCAAATTTAGTGAATAACTCCATAACTCTATCCCTGTTTTTCCAATTCATGGCCAAAATGAGGACATTTGACGTATGAAAATATATTACACCTATTCTTCACTTGTCTTCTAATTTTAAATTAAAACTTTTATTTAACTTTCGCTGAAATCAACTTTTAATTAGAAATCGACTAAAAATCAATCAAAAGTTTTACAAAAAAGCACTCAAAATATGATTGAAAATCGATTCGTTGCTTAAAATTGAGTCTAATATTGACTTCAAAAATGTTGAATAATATTCACGAGAAATGAGTCAAAACTTGTTTAACCACTTCTTTAATGTTTTTAATCCTGTTTTCGATCGTTAGAAAAGTGAATGAATCGATGTTTTGTTTATAGAGAAAGCCTTCCCTTTCTTTTCTTTTAATCAATAAAAACCAATGGTTTAGCTGTCAATCAGAACTGTCTAATAGAGGAGAGGATAGAGGAGCCGACAAAAGAGAGGATAAAGGATAGGGTGAAAGAGAGGCCAACTTTGATTTGAGGTGCTTTGAGGTGCCATTAGATTCTCATTTAATTAAAAAATCGATTGATTTAACAAAAGTCCAAAATTGAATTCTGATCTCAGAAAAGATGACATAAAGTGGGATATAATCCGCTTTAAAGTCGAGGTTTGGGGCAAATCCTTGAAATACTCGACAAAAGCTCTTAATTTGAATGAATGACGAAAATAAAGAACAGAATATTATTTTAATAATTTTTAGTTTATTTTGTTGTCTATTATGTAAAAGTATTAAACAATAGATAACTATTAAATGCAATCACAGTAATCAACAAAACTATTTGTCCTCATCTTTAAGATCCTTAAAACCCATTTGAAAACTGGATTCAACTTTTGGCCAAATACTGGACTTAAGAATTGGTTCCAAACAATAAATAAAATAATTAAATAATTGGTTTTATATGAGTTTTATTTAAACTGAATATAAAAACTTCAATTCGAGGAATCTATTGACCAGAAGCTGAGGAATGAATAAAATGAGCTCAAAGTCTAATGAAATGGAATGAATGGTAAGTCTTGAAGGAGAGGACAAACGTTAATATTGAGAATAACAGCAATTCCTACAAAAAGAACATTTTTAGCAAAAATTCTTATCAGTTGAGAGACGTTTTCGAGGATATCATGAAATTTACAAAAAACATATCAATATATTCTTCAATAAAATGGTTAACCATTTCTTCTCAATGGAATAAAACGTTATTTTGTGAGCTCTAGAGTTGGCAGTCATTACAACAGACAATAAATCGATAAAATTTTTTCTAATTCTTCTATACTTTGAATTTTTGTGACTTTTTTTGTTTTGATTTAATGTTTAACTCAATATTAATACCGAAAATGAGATAATGTTTTTGCAATTCAATTGTAAATAACATTATTTGTCGAATAAAAATAGCTTTAAATAAGTTTTAAAAACTTCGAAAAATAATACAAAAAATGTTTCGGAAAATAAATTCAAATGAATTTAAACGAGAGGTAGGAATAAGTCATTTAAAGTATTTTTGTCTCTCAATTCCCATCACTTCCATCAATACTAATAGTAATTATACTTCAGTTCCGTCCGAATGAACGCTCAATTGGTCCAAATCTGTGACATGAATGTGTCGTTCCCTCATATAAGCCGACGGATGGATCAAATCGGGTTCTAATCAACAAAAATAAAGGAAATCATAAAATTTAAATCAAAGACTTTAATTACCATTAAATGAATCGGAAATGGTTTGGGAGTCGTTGTAATTCTCATTAAACAACAATTGCGTCGAATAATCGCTTTCAGCGTAAGTCTGGTCACGAATTACATTAGAGTTACCGTTAATGTTGTGTTTTATGAGCCACACTTCGGGCATCTCTTTCTCTGAACACATAAATCAAAGAATGAGTTAATATAAGTTCAGAGCACAACACCTGATAAAGACCTGAATTATATTTGTTTAGCGATAGTCGCGGAGGCTTTTGGATCGGATTTACTTTAAGAGATGAGTTCGTATTTGTGGTCAGTTTCTCGAGTTCTGTTCCTTCGGCCAAACGGTCGTCGCGGTTATGGACTGGCTTTGAGTGTCGGCGTCGACACAACAGGATTATCGAAATTCCCAACAAAACTAATACTAAGAAAACCCCAAAAAGAATTCCAAGAATCAAACCGATGATCACTCGATCAGTTCCGTCCTCTTTGAGAATAACAAGTTATTAAAATTTGACCAAAATCTCAAAAATATGAAAACCTTTCGGTTTGTTGTCCTCATCGTTAACGAAATGAGATTCGGAAGAGGCGGCCGCTGCGGTCACTTTGCTTTTCGGGTCCTGAGCTGTAACCACAACATTAAATACTTTTTGGGCGGTGCCGGCGCTGTTTTTGGCCAAACATGAATACGCGCCCGAATTGAAAGAGAGGACGGACGACAGTTCCAGTCGAGAAGTTTTCAACTAAACAACAATCGATTAGTTTTGCAAACGTTTTATCGAAATATTTCAATTGAATATATTTGAGTGGAAGAGGAAATAGTCGAGAGATAGTCGGATATAGTCATAGACTCAGAGATAACTGAGTGATACTCATATTCTAAGTAATTGGAAGACCTCTTTAAAAAATTTAGTGATTTATACCTTTCTGTCTGATTGAGTGATTTCAGTGATAAGGAAATATTGTGGGCTTTTCTTCTGAATGAGACAGTCTTCGCCACAACCCTTCGAATTGTTATGAATCGGAATGTTTTTCCAATACCATTGGATGGACAGAAGATGAGAGTCGTCGTCATCGGACAGCACTATAGGGCACTCGAGTTTCAAAGTTGAGCCGTCGCTCACACTTACTGATGGATTTGGCGAAGAACTGCATATAAATGTTGAATAAGTTTCTTAAAAATAAGTTTCAAACATATTTTGAATGCAAAACACATTTGTTTGCAGTTAAATAAATATCGCAAATAAACAGACTCTCAGTTAAAATAAAGTAATGGCTTTTGTTTGATGTCTCTCCAAATGTTTCCCTCAAACAGTTTCTGATAACCTTTCAAATGAAGGGAAAGGTTTGGATAGAAGTGAAAAAACTCACTACAAAAACATGTATTGGACTCATAAAACACAGTTAATGTTGAATAGGGTCTGGACTTTAATTTATGTGCAATGAAAGTGCATAAAATCTTTTCCTAAGCACAGCATAAAGAATATTATACTTATGTATAGTAATATAAATGCAAACGAGTCGAGCACTGGACGGGAATTAATGAAACAGAATATCTAATATTTGATAACTATCTGCGAACTCATACCACTCCACAAACCTTTTCAACGGATATAAGTTATATAATATAACCGATTGTTTGTTTAAATCATCGAAATTGTGGTAAACTATTATTATAGAGATTATTGTATTACTGTCTCAGAGCTGACACACCATAAATACACCTAATATTGAACATCCGCTCAGTTTAGATAAATAAGAAATAGGAAGACCCAGATTGTTGTCAATGCAGAGATTTAATTGAATTGGTATTCAGTGTTTGGTGAGCCCTCTCAGACACAATAGTCTCAAACAGTTGCCAATAAATATAATTATATAAATCAAAAAAGAGTTAAATAATTGGTTTGAATGAATAGAAAAGTAAATGAATAATAAAGTGTAGGTTTTGAGCGACAATACAATAAAATTTGTTTAAATAAACTTTCAATTCATTGAATAAAAGCAAAGATAAGATAATTGTTAAAAATGGTAAACATTAGACATACCTATAGTTCGATATCACAGGAGGGCATAGAAACGAATCCAAACCTATTTGAATGAATCAGAAAATTGTGAATCACTTGAAATGCATTTCACATAAAAATTGATTTCAATTCGACGGAAGAAATAAATTGCAATCAAATGGAAAATATTTGATTCACTGACCCATTAGTGTCCAAACCTGTTGGCTATGGTTATGGGGTTCCGTACATTTGGGTTCGTCCGGTATATTAATCCTAGTGTTGGCCAAAAGAAATTTTCTGACTGAGCGTAGAGAACAGTCACAAATCCATTTGTTTTCACTGAATGCCACTGAGTTGACCTTGCTCAATGGTAATAAACTCTGACTTCGAATACTTTTTAAAATGTTTTCGCTGCAAAAGAATAATCGATATTAGAATTGATTGCCCATGCTAACTCTCGGCTCTATAATAGACTTTAACCCATAAATATCACTTATAGGGCAAATAAGACCAAGTTTATGCAGTTTATGCAATCCTTGATTCAGGCCTTGAGTTTTCCATTTATTTTATTACTATTTTAATGACTAAATCAATAAACAAATTAAATGTTTAACTTATTGTCTGTAAATCAGTTTGTTTTTGCAAAAATGGAGTATTCAAGAAGCAATGGAATGAGTGAATAATCACCTTGATCATCTCATCTCATCTCTGTTCTAGTCTTCAAACTATAAGATTAAGTGAAATCAGTTCGACTCGAAAACTGAAGAAATTCTAAAATTTAGTGAATTGTGTTGATATCCTTTTACAGGGATTGAGAGGTTGATCCCCAGGACAGGACAGGATTGGACAATAAATTATAATAAAATTCTAATATAATGGTTGAGACGTTCCATGAATTCTATAAGTTTGTGAATTTGATGAAAAAATTCAGACCCTTTTTATTGAATAAAATATTAGCTCAAAATTGAATTTAATATTAAACTAAGGGATGAAAAGGAGAGCCATAAGAGCCATATCTTACTTAAGTTTGAGTGTTTCAAGATTTACGAGTCCTATGAATGCGTTGTCGTCTATGAATGCGATTCGGTTTCTGACAAATAATGCAATCAATTAATCATTTGATTGAATAAAAGTTTAACTCAAAATCAAAAACGCTTTAAGGAAACGCTTTAATACCTCTCCAGAGATAATGTCTTCAAATTTGTTAAATTACGAAACGAATGGTTCGGAACCTCAGAAATCAGATTTGATGAGAGATCTAATGACCGGAGTTTAGGAATCGCGGCAAACGATTGCCACGGAATGGCTTTAAGATTATTATAACTGATATCGAGTTCAATCAAATTTTTCAATTTGTAAAATGCGTTTTCGTCGACTCTCTCCAAACCAACTGAAGGGAAGACCCAATAATTTTAGTCCAAACGAAATAAATATTGAAAAACAAACCTTTTTGGAGACAAATCTTTTGTAAATTAACTAAATTTGATTCCGAAAATATATTTCTCTTCAAATCAGGAAAACTATTTCGCGTCAAATTAATTGCCTGAACATCGGTTGAGTCCGTGTCCTGTCATTCAAACACGTATTCAAATTAATTGACCACAAAATTAATGGTAACTAAACATTAGACACTTTATCGACAAATGTCATTAAATTGTCGCTTTATTAGATCAACTATTAGATGAACTAGGTCACATCTAATACGCTTAATACGACCACAGATTAATTTATTTGTCAATAATGTTCTCGTTTTGTCAATTAAATTGTGATAAATCGAAAAAATTTTCATATATTTAGTATTTATTAACATTGAGAGAGAAAACTGAAGGCAAGAAGATGTAGCATGGTGATAAAATGAATGGTGATAAACAAACTGAGAAAACAACTATCGTCTTAAGTAATTTCAAATTAAAAAGTGATTAATGACTTCAACGAAATTAATTAAATATTTGGAGATAAAAAAGGTTGATATCCGGGCAAAAAAGCTCAGCCAATATAACCGCAACAAAGAAGACTAAAACGTGCAAGGCTGTTTTGGTGTACCCCTTCTCATTTGAAAAGACAATAGATTTGTGGATAATATTAATGTAATTAATGGAAAATCTCTTCGGTTTTGTTATTATTAAAAATATTTTCTGACAAAAAGTCTTTTGAAATGTTAGAAAAATTTAATGAAAACATAATTGAAAAGAATGTCAGACCTGTGGAAGAGTTGTGAGCTTCTGAAGGGAACAGTCGGCCGACAACTTGTTCTTCTGGTAAAAACATTTGCACTTTTGGTTGAGACAGGGATGTGATGCCACTAATTGGAGAGTTGTCGTCAATGCCAACAATTTGAACAAATAAATGAAAGTCGGATTCAAACGGATTATGAAATTAATTGAATTCATTGTGCGATTCGTGTTATCATTAAATCAATAACAGATTAACTGATGTTTAGCTGACTGTCTGAGCGCTGACCGCTTCCAACACTGCCTTTGAAGCCTTCGTTAAACACATTTTGATTCATAGCTTTTATCACTTAATTACTATTGATTTCGATTACATTCACTGTAATTATCATTACTTTAAGTAAACTCTTGTAGTGTTTCGAAGCAATACTCGTCTCATAAATCAATGAAATACTTAACACAAAATCCAATAAAAACAAAAACAATATTCAATTTCTTCCAATTCTTCACATTTTTGTCAATCAGTTATTCACCAATTCTTAAACATTTGGATATTTCTGAAAATATATGAAAATAAGGAAAAAATCATTAAATGACGGAATTGTTTGCATCAGAGAAATAATTATTTAAATGAAAATCAAAATACTATTGAATTGTTTGGAAATTTGAGCTAAAATTGTATATAAATGAGATAAAAGTGAAATAGATTACAATATTTTGTCTTAAGGCTAATGCTTTGCAAACGATTTGTAAAGTGTTTTATCGGAAAACAATTGAAATGAATGTCGATATGAATGCAAATAATGGAAAAACCTTTGAATTAAGAAAATTAATATTCTTGCAAAAGTCGTGCGTTTGAGAGACAATACAATACAACAAATTAATAGTCGGATAATAAGTCGTGAAAATAGTTTAATGAAGTGAACAAAACACAAATAATTAACAGACTTTTAACGCAAACATAAGATTATCTCAAAATTCAATTTCAATTCAAGAATTTTAATGACTTTATGTTAACAAAAAGGAGAAGAAATCAGATTTGTTTGAAATTCTCTGAATTGTTGAACACTTACCACAAGTTTGGATAATATGTAGTGTTTTGGTGATCCGGTTGAGTGGACAACAGGTATGAAATAATTAATAATTGATAACAAAAAGGGAGAGACAGAGAAGACATTCAACAAATAAAGAGTCGTTTCCTAACATCAACTGAACTGAGGTTTACAACAGTTTTCGTTTTCAAAACACTTCTTCACTGCTTTTGTTGGCTTTAAGTCAGAACTCTGTTTACTTTGGGTTAGAGTCAGACTCAGTGTCAGTGCTGTGAAGGGCTGCCACTCAGTGCAGACCTCTTACAGAGCTTTGCCTGTAATTCGGTTAAAGTTGGCAATCGGTGAACAGCCAATCGATTGGACGCCTCTTTTGCCTATCATTTAATAGCTGTTTCTTCAGACGACTAATCGATAATTCGGAAGCATTTCTATAAGACTCACGACTCAAGTCTTGTGAATACTTTCATCGATAGCACAATAGGAGGATAGGAGTGAACACACATAACGACTGATCGCCGCTTTAATAAACATCTTTTTATGCTTTATTGAAAGAACCTTGATACTCCTTTTTATTACTCATATTACCCTTACTTATATCAGATTTCATTAGAAGAGTATTTCAACTGAATATGACATTCATTACAAGCCCTGTATTGATGCAATCAATACTTATATAAAGCAATGAAAAAATGAGCAAGCTACTTTATTACATCATTTGTGGTCAGAATTTACTTATTTTATGTAAACACAGGATTAGCGCCACTTTTGAAGATTAGGTTTAACTCAAATGATTTGGAATTCAATTGATATAAAAATGGATTAGAAGTGAAAAGTGAATCCATTGGGAGAAGGGGTGAGACAGAGATGTCTTCAATTATGGACTAAAGAGTGGTTTGTTATATAAAGAGAATCTTTATTTGACTGATACTCAAAGAATCGATGACTTGATTAAAGCCATTGAAAACATAAACTCTTTATAATTATATTAAATACAAAAATCGATGGAATCAGAGTTCGAGTGATAATCACATTGTCTTCGAATCAATTAAACTAAAAGTATTTTATTTAATATTTTACTAATTTTTATAATTTAAAGATTGGCTGAAAAATGGAACAAATATTGGTTTAAATCAAATCCCTTACAAACGAAGAATAAAAATAAAGTGCAGTAAAAGTGTTCTCATATTTAGAAAGTATTTGAAACGAAAACCGATTACTGCTGTGTCTGAAGGAGTCGTTCCACCGCTGCGTTCACATCACCGAAAGTGGCGATAAGGGCCTGAATATTGGCCTCTCGGTTCATGAAACCCATGTTTGCCAACTGTTCCAATTGACTTCTATACCTGTCTTCTGGGGGTTGTTGTGGGGTTTGGGGCGAAAACATCTGCGCCATCATCTGCGAGAGAGCGGCCGCATTGTTTAAACTATTAGCACTCGTCCCTGTGGTGGTCGGGTTAGTGGTGGTTGTGCTGCTCGTCTCAGAAGTGGTCGTACCGGTACCGCCACCCGTACCGCTCGTCATATTTACTGGATTTGGAATCCTTTCCGATAAAAAATGGTTAAAATCTGTTGTTACCAAAGAAGGCAATTGTCTTACATTCCGAAAATATTTGGGGCCACGCGTTGCAACTGTTCCATCCCCTGTTGGATTTGCATCATTGCCTACAATATAATCACAAACATTAAAGTCTGTCCACAATTTACAGATTATTAAGAAGCGAGACCTGAATCGCCTGCGGATTAGTGACAATGGTCTGCATTTCCGGGCTCTGCATTTGTTGAATCATTGTGGGTAACATTGATCGCATCTGTTCCTGCATATCAGGATTGCCCGCAAAGAACGGGTTGTTAGCGATTAACTGTTGGGCCAGTTCTGGATTGGATGCCATCGTCTGCATCATTGACTGCATGTAAGGGGCGTTCAGAGTGTTTTGCATGAGTTGTGGGTTTTCCATCATCTGCTGCATTAGACTCTGCATTCCCGGCGATGACATCATTCCGGATGTATTCAGAGGAGTAGTCGGTGTCGTAGTATTCGGGGCCTCAGAAGTGGTGGTCGTAGTCGGCGATTGAGTGGTTCGCGGGGCCCAAGGATTGGGCAGTGGATCCCTATTCTCTGTTCTCAGATTTCCTGAATTCGATTCATTACTATTGTTGGAGAGGGCGGCGAAAGGGTTGCCGCCACCAAACTGTTCCTGCGCTGCGTTAAGCATAGGTTCTTGAAGTTCGGTATACATTCTTCTCAACGCATTATAACCGCCCGGAATACTCTCCAAATTGCTGAGCGCCCGGTCCTGAGTTCGCATCAATTCCTGAAGCATTGAAGGGTTGCGAACCATTTCCATCGTCTGTCGCAAGAGTTCCGGATTGTTCAGCATATGACTAATCTCTGGATTCCTTTCCATCAATTGTTGCATTTGAGGATTGGATGTGAGAAGAGTCCGAACGTAATCCGGATTAGACATCAATTGCTGGACCACTGGATTCTCCATCATTTGGCGCAACATTTCCGGGTTTGACATCATCTGAACGAAACACAAATAAGCATTCATTTGAATTAATCAACAGATTCTGACCTCTCTTTGCATTCTCTGTTGGATATCATTAAAATTATTCCCTAAACCCATATTAGATAAGCCCTGAAGACCATTGAAAGGCGACCCCAAACCGAAAGCGTTAGCGCCCATCGACGACATGTTGTCTGCACTTTGCGTCGTCTGTTGTGACGTCGGTTGAGATGACGGCGTCGAAGACTAGAAATAAAACAATTGAATAAAAATTCCCCAAAATGTTAGTGAAATACCTTATTTCCGGAACGAATGACCAGATGTACAGTCAGTCCGTCTTTTATTTCTATTCAAATGACATAAAACTCGTTAAAAGACAATCAAATTAAAGCAAAAAGAAATTCAATTTTCTGATGCAATCATTAATCAGTTTAATGTAAATAAGAGTTAAAACGTTTGAATTAATTATAATTAAAACCAAATCGCAGTCAAAGACCTTAATTGTGGTTTTGGTCAACGGCTTCGAAGGCCCCGAAAATTGTTTTATTAATAAATATAAAAAACACCACAAATGAGGTGAAGGACTGGATTTGGGGGAGGAATGAGTTTATCCTACTGTGTGTGTCGAGAGTTTCCTGGTCTTTCAGTATCTTTCCGGCGAATATCAGACAAATCTGTTCGATGTCTGTCTTAAACCTTTGCGCCACAACTTCTTTGAGCTGTCAATCGATTAAAACAATTTTTAAAATCCATTAAAACAATAATCAAATCAAATAATTATTTAATTAATTTTATTCAATAAATGAGGAAAAAGTCGATTAAAATAATTAAATCGCTTTTGGTTTGGATTTTGGGGAAAATTTGAGTCAATTCTCACGAAATCCAATCCCAAAGACTGTCCTCTTAAGCAAAATAATGTTATTACCGATAATTACATATTTGTGGACATTATCTTTGGGATCAATTGAGTGTTGAATTCGAAGAAAAGCAATCAATTGATTCAGGGATTAGTGGTTAAGACAAACCTTTTTGACGCTTTCGTTTTCATTGATTTCAATCGATTCCTTTTCTTTCGCTGTTTTAATGATAATAGAAATCTTCTTCGAGTTGGGATCAGATGTATTGGGAGAGTCTTCGTCGACGGCTTCAGCCATTTTCACACCAATAGTAACTCTATTGGACTCGAATGACAGACAACACAGAGTTTGCAATAATTGCCAACAAATACACAAAACACGAGTCATTCACTCAATCATACGATTGAACACAAATTACGTCAATCTATTGATTCGCTGCCAAACGCCTCCCAAATGGCATTCAATTGATTAGATTTCGCCCCAAAAGAAATATTTTATTTTTTGACGAAATGCTTCTCAAAAATATCACATTTTATGAGATTTTATGTGACAAATGAAAAATGAAAGCCTCTTATCATTGTTTAGAAGTTTTTATCGTTAATTATCAAAAATGTGGTCAATTGGGAACCAATTCTGTATTTGAGGATAAGAGGCGTCAGCACTGACTCAGACCTTCTCTCCAATCAAACATCGTTTGAATCAAAGTCTTCAGTAATTGATTGCAAAGTCTGTTACTTAAGGAAAACAATTTAATTATTTACCGGTTTTTCTAAGAATTAATTAAAAGTTAATCAAATCAATCGTTGCTTAATAGAAATCATGACTTTTGGGATTAAAAGTAATTTTCTTGTCTATCATCTCATCCGTGAGAATGTCTGAAACCATAAACTTCAGAGAAAAGTATTTCACTATTCTAAGTTTATCTTGCTACTTTATGTCAATGGAAGGATTAATAATCATATAGTTTAGGAGTTATTCTCCTCGTTCTAGTTCACCTTGTTAGATGGCACAGATGCCATTGATTTTAAAATCACTATAGTAAATGTAACCAAGTTGTTAATGTTCTATTGCCTGAAATAAATTGGATCATGGTATTAATGCCTGTCCATCATTTATCTATTTTTTCGAAACGGATAAAAATCTCATAGAAGTTGTCTATTAGTTTTTAAAAATAAAATAACTATCTTGTTCATTTAAAATGTTATTCAAACGATTTCCATATAATTGTACCAAGTCTATATAATAACTGAGGTATATATAGAATTTTGAGTAATTTAAATTGATAGGGTTTCAAGCTAACTTAAGCAATCATTACAGGTATTGTTGCTAGATGTTTTTATTTTAGTGAAGCAAATATCCACTATTCTTATTGTCTTATTGCCTTATTATCTTGGCAATTATTTCTTCTGAATTTTAAAAATGTGTAATTAAATTACCTCTTCTTTTATTGCGTATTTTAGGAATGAGTTCAACTGGATAATTGATCTAGAAATAATTGTGCCTATAAGGATTTAAATGTAATTTAATCTAGGTGTCAAGAATTTGATATTTCCATAGATTTTTTCTCAAATCAAAGGAAATTTAAAATACAAACCTTATTATTGTCGACCCGTTTATAGTGTTCTTCACTTTAATAAACAAAAATTTATAGATTATTATAATTTATACACAAATTAGTTATTTTTCAGTTTTATTTAATTTTCTACTAAATATAAATACAAATGACTCCAATCTTTTGGTCTTTGGAGTATATCGATTACAACTGATTGACCCTGTATATGTACAAGTATAAAAAAAAAATCTTTTTCCAAATTCAATGAAACTCTTATTTTTCATATTCCAAAACAAATAACTTTATATCAGAGACTGAATCGAGAGATGTATTGCTTTTGGTTTGAAAGCTCCACAAAAAACAATTGATTCTGTTTTGCGATAACTATATTCTCGTTTATATAGATTCAAGTTTCGGAACCAATTATTTTAAATAGAATTCCAAATATTTGCCGCTTTAGAAGGCATGACCTCAAAAATTATGTGAAAATTCAAACTTTTCACCAATTTTGAGTCCTTTTTCAAGTGATCTTGGTGCAGATTGTCTCACAATAATTAAAATCTGGCAAAAATGAATTAACAAGTTCTGTTTTGCTCTTCAAATAGAACTCCCGATTCTGAATGAAATTCTGGATTTATATCTATTGGTATTTTAAAGATTTGCCGAACCATAAGAAACAAGAGAAAAGTTTCGGCCATTCATTAACTCTTATAAATATTGGACTAAAAATTGTGTATAAAATCACAAAATATTTTCATTTTTAAAATTAATAAACGAATAAATTGACTAAAAATTTAAGTTAAGTTCATCTGAAAAAACAAAAGATATGAAACAATTATTAAATTAATCGAAAACTTATGAAAAAGAAATGAGTTTTTTGATGAAAAGTGAGAACTGATTGAATTGGTTAACGAATTGTTTGATTGTCTTCCGTAGTATTTATTGTAATTATTATTATCGTTGAATATTTCGATATTTTTGCCATTATTTCTGATATAACTCTGTCTTCTGTTTGTGAGACTCTCTTTGATTGACAATTCATTTATTTCAATGGCTTTGAATAGGAATTAGAGATGAAATCATTTTTAAGGTTTAGTTAAGTGAAAACAGTTTAATAGAGAGTTACTGACCATAAAGTTTGATTGTGGCCCTCATTTCTCCCAATGCATTCTTGGCAAAGCAATGATAATTACCGAGATCTTTGTCTTGAAGTTGAAGAATAGTTAGTCTTAAATGTCTTTTATAGCCCTTCTCTTTGACACTGATTTCGTATTTATCATTTGTGGCGAATAAAGCGATGCTATCATTTAGCCAATAGTTGATCGGCGGCGGGAATGCCTCGATATGACAGTCCAGTGAGACATTCTTGCCTAACGGCGCTCTAAACGTGCAAACATTGCGATCATTAGTTTGTTTAATACTTTCAAACTTAACAAACAACTCAGTACTGACCCAACGGAAGCCGAGGGTAACCATATCTGTGGTGAGACTACAAATGCAATTAATCCCAATTTCTTTAATTCTCATCAAAACAACTCTTAATTCAATTTAAAGTCTTAGACTTAGTCTCTCTTTTCTTGCATTAAATTTCGTTTAATTCTGTTTTGATAACTAAATTCTCTTAAAATCAAATCAATTTATTTGATTTGCGATCCACTTATTTGACTCTTTTTAATGAACCAAACGTTTGGGTTGTCTTCGTTTGTCTCCAATGAATCCATGAATTCAAAGGAAATATCGCTCAAAGCTTTGTTTTAAAAATGTTTGCTTTACTCAATTCAATTAATCACTTGATGTCGTATTTAACTTAATTCAATCATTTTATGTTACATTTGATCAGAAACTCAACAAATAAAAACATTTTCACTAACTTTCTGTTAATCTAATTATAATTTTCATATCAAACCATTAAAATCAGATATTTTTATTGTTTATTAAAAACAAAAATTGTCATAAAATATTTGCAATGAGCAAAATAATCAAGGCATTCGAGGCACCAAGCTTATTCTTCCTCAGGTTTGAGGTGAATAAAAACTTTTTTTCTCTATAATAGCCTAGGTTTTATCGAATTCAACGCTGAACTGTTTAAAAAGTCATTTTATGGGTCTGATAATGGAGTGGACTCCCCTCTGATTTGATTCTTTGGTTAAATTAAGAGTAAATTGATTTTATGTTTTAATAATTAGAGAGAAAAACAGTAAACAATAAGAGTTAATAAGAGATAGAAGATTATGATCGATGCCATACATACACTGCACGTGAAGTAGTATTCTTCGGCTAACGGATGGCATAACACCTATGAGTCAGGAAAGAAGGATTGCATTAGTCTTAAAACAGTTCAGTATTTGATATAATTGAATGAGTTTTCATTGCGAACACCTGTTCTCCCGTTCACTCAATGATTGATTGTATTCAATATTACCTCAAATCGATTGCAATTCGTTTCAATAATTTTTGATAAATATTTTATAGTCACTGATATACAAGTGATGTCCAAACCATTGTTTCTAAACTTTTTATGTCTTTATCTCAAATAATTAATGGTATTTGAAAAATGATAAATAAAACCTTTTTCTTTGATTAAGGGGCTATAACTTTAAGAACTTTAACTTGCTTATTTTAGAAGAAAAGTTTTGTCATTAGATTTAATTTGAAACCATTTAAAAGAAAAGTTGTAATTACCATTTGAAGCAATGCAAAGCCAGGCCCCCGAATGAACCCTAGAATTAAACGGTTGAGTAATAAAAGGGTTAAATTTGAGACCATTTGAGAGGATTGTGTGAATACCGCGTCACTCGAGTTATGTTCAAATTTTCGCCTTCAGTTTTGTTGGCTTCCAATTGCAAATCAAATTGAAAATAATTACTTGATATCGAATAATTAAAGAATCTAGGACAATAGATAGGATTCACATACTTGTATATCGTTTTCCTTTCCACTCTCCTAAAGGGATGCGTTCCCCGTCTTCTCTTCTCCACTGAGGACCAGAAAAAATGATAAAACAATTGGAAAAAGATAAACAGTATTACAGTTATCTCTGGCGGAGGATAACCTCTGGCCCGACATTTAAGGGTAACATTAGAGCCTTCGTTGACAATCACATCACTACTGCTTTCGTCGACTAAGATATCGGGGGGAACGACAACATCAAGATATCCGACCTGACTCCTCATAGGAACTGTATTTATTTGACACATATATCTGATGGGAGACCAGAATATTATTTTCTGTATAACTATAGACAGAAAATTGATTCAAATGAATAATGAAGGCATACCCTCCTCGATCTGATTCCTGGACATTTTTGATAACAAGAATAAAGTTTCGATTGTCGTTATGATTGTCTAAAAGATTAATTCGATAGTTGCGTGTAATCACGTGATGGTGAATCGTTAAGATATCTTTTTCTTCGACTCTGAGCCAGGCCGCCTATTCATGTCAAACGTTTAAGGCATTAAACTAAGGTTAGTAGGGTAATTCTGGGTTGACTTACTCTATATGTGCCTAGATTATTAATAATACACGGCATTCGAGACTCTCTGCCGATTGGAACCGTTATATTAGGAATGGGTTCAGCGAAATGTGGCATTTCTTCGCCTTCGAACATATAGTTCTCTATTTAAACATGGATTTGATTTATCAATAATTAATACAATTAATTAATTAATTGGAAATATAATAAACAATTCAATGCTATAATCAATAGAAGACAGAGTTTGGTGTAAAACAAAACCTCATTAAATGGAAAAAAATGAAATCCAAGATAATTGTGAGTTTCAAACAATTGATTTATTATAATCAGGGCCCTCAAAAAGTGAAACCGAACTCATGACTATGTTTATTGGTC
>JAQGBD010001114.1:0-18935 GCA_034698165.1 Punctoribates punctum | reverse complement strand
GTTATTCGGTCAGAAATGGCCCCAAATTGTTATTCGGTCAGAAATGGCCCCAAATTGTTATTCGGTCAGAAATGGCCCCAAATTGTTATTCGGTCAGAAATGGCCGATTAATAAATACACCGACAGATATCCTATTCTTCTATCCTCTGATGTTCTCTTGAATTTTGAGGAATTTTTTTTGTAAAATTTAAGGCTATTTTCCCTTCGGGGACGACCATAACCAACACTATTTGTTTAATCAATGAGTCAATGCATATTAATGAGTAATCAGTGATTACTAATCATCCTTTATGATTATGGAAAGATAGCAAGGTAAGGTACCGAATGGTAAGCTACAAATCAGTGAGAAATTCAGCCAAATTTTTGGGAATTTTTTAGGAAATTATATTTAGAATATCAAAATTGATTGAATCAACTCAAAGGTGAGATAATTTGGTTAAGTCTCAACTTAAAATCAATAGAAACCCGGCTATTTTGTTTCAAACGATTTCGAGGTTTACTCAGGAAAGTTGAAAAATCTTTTAGTTTAACGGAATTTCACTTTTTATAAACAGAGTTATTGTGGAGAATATATACATGTTTTGCGTCGATTCCAAAACTAGTCTTTAAATACTTGAAGGAAAACACTTAAAGTGAAGCCAATGAATAAACTGAATATTTATTCTAAGTTTTGATAATAAATTATTAATTAAAATATCAGTCGATTAGAAATTAGGGAAATATTTTTTATAAGAGTTTCTAATTAAATAGAAATAAGTTTATACTCAAAGTTCTTAACTTTATTTTAGTTCAGAATAACATTTACTCAATATTTTTGTTAAACTCATTTTGTTTGAAATGTGTTACATATTTCACAATAATTCTACATTTTTTTATCAAATGCTTAAAATTCAGGTCAAATTATAATCAGATTTAAATTTAATATGACTTAGGCTTTAGTGGGCTATTCGATTGAACTGGGGGTTAGTTCCCAATAGGCTTTCATCAAATTTTAACTTTTAGAAAATATCTCAATTGTTTTGAAATTTTCGTCTATTCTCTGAAAATTGATTATTTGATCAAAATTGAAAAAAAGACAAAGTATTGTGACTAGATCATATTATCATATAATAAATCACTTGATTTTAATGCGTTTTAATGAATGAATCAAATGATTTGAAAACCAAAACCAACAAAATTTTGTGAAATGAAGTCAAATGTTGTTTAGACTCGAAAAACAAGTGACGAATACAAACCTAAAGTCAAGTATTTCTCAAATTATTTACTTTTCATAATCCAATTTCAACTCAGTTTCCAAATATTGTGTTTCAAGATATTTGGTTTCAATCTAATTATCGGATAAACTGAATGAAAAGGTAATATAATAACTTATACAACTTAACTTGTACATCTATAACCTGATGATCTTGGCTATTGAATTTCTACTCCAATCAATTGTTGAATAATTTAAATGTCAAATATTATGTGATTTGTTTTGCGGACTATAAATAACTGGGTATATAAAAGGGTATAAATAACAATATTAGTTAATTTTCACATAATTTGTTATTAAGATAAATACATTTGAAGTAAAGCTGAAAAACAGGTGAAAATCCTTTTTATTTTTGTGTGAAATTAATTGAAAAGTTGTTTATATAACGGATTTGGAAATTCTGAGAACTTTTGTTTTGATAAACAAACGACATGTGATTTAATTGTATTTTGTCTTCTTTTTTCGTAAAACTATTACCGAGGCTTACATTAACACAAAGTGACGTCAATTTTCTTATTCATTTGATTTCTTATGATATTTACTGAAAAAAATGAAACTTTGATAAACATGTTAAGGGAGACAAATATATAATCAGTACGTCCTTCGATATCATTCGTTTGCCAAATGATCCGCAAGTTTATCATAAAATAGATTTAAGTATTTGTTTGAATGGACAGCAGTTTATTGAGAGAGAAAAGCCAATACATGTTCTGTCCATTTAATGAGTATCTCATGAGAGTTATCCTTCACTTGTAATCCAATTACTCTCCACTTAATTAAGTAATTCTTCGATCGAAATAAGAAAAAATCTGTTTTTAAATGAATATTAATTGCATTTTATTTGAATTTTTATTTCAAATCGCATTGAATTGAAATCAAATAAAAATTTCGCATATTTTTCAAACTATTGGTAGACTTGAGAGCAGACAAACTGACGCTGTTTTGAATTTTATTCTTAATACAAATGTGCAATAAGTGAAGGGAAAGACATCACTCGATATGATTATCTAATTTCGATTGCATAAGAGTGACGTTAAATCAATGAATTTATCCAAGGTTATTTAATAATTATATCATTGCGATTGGCTGAGTGCTGGTGCCATACGCTAGTCCTTAGCCAATGATTTTTAATAATGATTTTTAATCAATGCAAAAGTATGATATTAAAATTATCCAGTCAATTTCGTTAATTCAGTCAATTCATTTACCAAATTCTTTCTTTTAGTCTCTGGAAGTCTCCCAACTCAAGGCTTAATACAAATTTAGTAAACTTTTTAATAAACTTATTGTCAAAAAGAGAAGCAAAGAAAATGTCAATTCCTTCAAACGACAGCAGAATTAGAGCCATATTTCGCGGATCAGATGCCGTTTGCTTTGACGTCGACTCAACCGTTTGCAGAGACGAAGCCATCGATGAAATCGCGAAATTCGCCGGAAAGGAGAAGGAAGTGATGGAAATGTAAGACAATTGCCATTTCTTCTCAGATATCTCTCCCTTTTCATGAAACAAATGTTACATAAACTTTGATTTTAAGGACCCGACGAGCAATGAGAGGGGGCTGTAGTTTCAGAGACGCTTTGGCACAAAGACTTGATCTGATTCAACCCAGTGTTCAAATGTTCAAAGACTATCTTCGTACTCATCCGCCTCGACTAACCCCAGGAATTATGTGAGTCTTTTAGTTCAAATTAATTACTTAATCATTATTAATAAACCTGGTTATCTACAATTCAAATACTTCCTGGAGTGTTGAATCCTATTTAGACCCTTTCCCTTATTCCGGTCTAAAATCAAAGTATAACAGATATTAACGATAAAAAAGCATAAAATCAGATCTTTTCTAATGATTCTAAGGCTCGCTATTCATCTGAATGATAAAAACTTAATTTATGTTTCAAAAAGTGATGCCTCACTTGAATCAGTTAAAAGAGAGATTCCCAATGATTGCCGTTTCCGATTCCAAGGTCAGTCAAGGGATTCATGTAAATTTGTGGAATTTTCCTCTTTTCCACAATTTATGGTTCAATCGATTTTATTTTTATTATAACTGGTTTTCAGGTAAAGAATTGAGTTTAGAAAAGCAATGAGACTATAATTCTGGCCATTCTTTGCAAAACCAGACAATTCTGGAGTTTATTTGAGTGAAAGAGAAGGCCAATAGTTGTGCCAATAGTTGTATAAATTTCGCATTTGATTTGTAATCTCCTCTCAAATGGTATCTAATGTTTGTTCGCTTCTCGACTCAGATAATCATTGAGACGAAAGTCACACCAAATGATAACTTTCTTTAGTTATCGATTTTATAACATTTTTACGATACGATGGTTTGGGGGCATATAATTCCCGGCTGAATTACAAGTACCCAGGCATAAAAAATCATAGATAGTAGACCATTAGACAAATGGAAAGGATAGCCAATGGGCGCACATTAACTCCTCTTTAGAAAAATTTTAAACATATCGGATCACATCGACACACATTCTTATTAGGGCTACTCTTTATTGGAACAAACAAAAGAGAATCTCTTCTGTTAACGGAAGTAACTAGAACAGTGTCCTATTGAACATTACTTGTTAGCCCCAGGACTCCCTCTAATACTCCCGGAGGGGGTAAATGTCCCTGAGCTCGGGACCGTGGCGACGTTTGATTAATAATAATACAATAGTTTGGCACTTTCTAAAAGTACAAAATTGGTCTTGGCAGGTACCTGGCTCTTTATCATAGGTTTTTGTGCTGTGTTATAGGCAGTTGACAAAGACTAACTCAAGTGTGTCTAGCACTTATTTGGTTCACACGAATACTTTGATAAGGGATTTGCTTAGATTTCAAATGAGCGGGATATACCCATTCTTAAGTTAGCCAGGTCGCATACTCACTTATCTTATACTCACTTAAGTAAGCGTAAAGGCAGTGAACTTATTGGTTCACCTAATCAGCACTCATCACATATTAAGCATTGGTTTTGTTGTCACAAAACATCTGATTTGCTTAAGTATTGTCCTCTGAATCAAAAATGGGGAACAAAACTGAAGAAAGTATCCCTACATAAGTAAATATACAGTTTTAGAGATTATTCTGTTTCTAAATTTAATATTTGAGTTCTAATTTTGACCTTGCATGCTTTCAAAGCACAAACTTGCAATACATAAGAATTTGGTAATAAAACAATTTTCACTCATAATTAATATCCAATTATTTTATACCATTTTCTGTGCAATTATTAAATTGTAAAACAAATGTGATTTTAATAATTAATCAAATTTAATAATTCCACAAAAAAATGGTTTAATAGAAGTGTATATTAATTATGAAAATTGTTTTTTGAGTTTACCATTAATTTATCGAATTGTTGAAAATGAAGAGAACTACCAAAATATGAATGACATAAGAACTTGTTTGTTGGTGACAGAGAACTGGTCAATCTATTGCACGGCAGGGATATCGACGTATATCTTGTTTCGGGCGGTTTCTATACAATCATCGAACCCGTGGCCAAAGAGCTCCACATTCCGGTCAAAAATATATTCGCGAATCGAATAAAATTTTATTTCGATGGTTAGTATTGAAAATCTTTTGATCGAATCCAAAGAGTAATCAAATGTATTAAAGGAAGTTATGCCGGATTTGACGAAACGGAACCGACATCACAACAGGATGGAAAGGCACAGGTGGTCGCATATCTCAAGCATTTACAGGGATATCAACGGGTCGTCATGGTCGGCGATGGAGTAACTGATTTGGAGGCCTGTCCTCCAGCGGTATGACTCTAACCCCTAATTATTTGAATTTTGGTCAACTCATTAATTTGGTGAACCTTAGGACGCATTCATTGGTTTCGGAGGGAATCAGATCAGAGAAAAAGTGAAGAAAGAGTCGAAATGGTTCGTCACATCCTTTTACGACCTCATCGAAGAACTCAATCGGAATTGACCCCAAACTGGCCCTAAATGACCACATTTAGTATTTATCTCAATTTTATTGATATATACCTTTTCGCTCATTTTGATGATTTATTTTCATTCTTAGTACAAATCAATCAATATTTGTGTTATAATTGAAATTTACTAACAATTAATCCATTTTTCAATTCAAATGAATATTTATTTTAATAATTTAAAGAATTCTTTGAATTAAAAAAAATATTAAATTTATATAAGCCTTGAGTTTAATCCAAATAAAAGAAAGATTTTTTTAATGAAATAATCAAAACTATAAATGTGTTATAATTTTAGTGTTTTTCTTATTTATATGAATAATTCAATTATTGATCTATGAATTTGTGTTACTTTTATTTGTTCTACAATTCGTTTGAATTAATGATTTAGTGACCAAAAAGAGAAAATAATGAAATATTAATCCGATTCGACGACACTTTCTATCCATTAGTTAATTAATTGGACGGTTGTCTCCACTTATGAGATGATTAAATAGGTATTGATTGTGAGTTCATTGAGTGGATTCCTTGCTGTCAGTTTTGGTAACAGATTTGAGGCAGTGGTTGGCTTTCAAACCAATACTCAGTGCAGAGAGAGCTGTAATTGTCAGAAATGTTGAGCCGAATCTCACTCTTCTCTGTGAGAAGAATATCAACGTTTCGATGTCTGCGCAAGACTTTAGGCCTGAGCCTGAGCCGGGTAAAAGTGAACATTTAGCTATCTGAAGGAAGAAATCGATACCTTATTCCTACAGTTCTTCCTGTATTTGAATGATAACTAGAATAGAGTGCACACAGAATACAAAGCTTCTGAAGCAACACAACAGTCCTCACTGTTTGTCTACAAAATTCCTTTGATGTGCGCCTTCTTTATGGTATTTATAGTATTTTGGCTCTAAAATCATTTAATATCACTTTTGAATTATGTATTACTCTTTATATGGCTTTAAACATATACTTCTCCTTTACAAGACATTGCTCTCAAAGCCCCAAAATACTGATATAGCGGTGAGTTGTGTCCAATCATATAAATATTTAACTTTATTTCATCCAAACTTTCTTCTATTGGCTTATATTCCTCTATAGATAGCATCGATGGCATGTGTTTTATCAATCAATTAAATTATATTAACTAAAAATACTTTCGTTTTTATCTAATTTAAACATAAATTCCTATATTTTCCAATCGATTGCCTCAAAAACAGCTTTTGATTTGCATTTGATTTCACTTAAATGCAATTTTTATCCCATTTTTCACATAATAAATGCAAATAATGTATGAATTTTTCAAAAGTAATTTCCAGATTTCATTTTTATGTCTCAGTCTTTTTGTTACTTTAAATCATATTATATGACATCCTCTGACTATTTCACTCCAAATGTCATAATAATTGAGTTATTATTAATGAGTGACTAATATTCATACATTTGAATAAATATTCATTAGTTTGACATTAATTGAGATAAAAGAACTAATTATTAATTTGCTATCAAATTATTTATTATTTTGCATACAATTTACAAATGTCTTTATTCTGTTCATTATTCTGTGCAATTCATGACTACATCATTAGCCAAAATAATTTCTGTTGGGATTTCAAATCTGTTCCAATCTCTGCTCTTTTCTGAAAAGAAGGAAATATTTTTCTTTCATTATTGTGAAAAAAAACTATAAAATAATCTAATAAAGTTTGACTAATGTAACAAGCTCCTATTAGAATCGATTAAATTTTCACTTAGAATAACAAAATTGGAAGCTTTTAACTTAAAACGCATTCAGTAAGGGTGGGGGGGTCCGACAAATTTTTTTTCTAGAGGGGTGGTCAGAGGGAATATTTCAGTTTTCAAAACCTGGACAGACCTCGACAAAACGTAGGGCTTGTCCAGAAGTAATATTAAAGAAAATTTTCAGCTCGAAGGGGGAGTTAGGACAGAGCAAAAAGTCTACTCCGGACCAAATCGAGGAGGGGCCAGGGCCCCATTCAGGGAAATATTTTGGCTATACCCCACTTTGGGCATCACCGCTTTTAAGCTGTGCTTTGAATAATTGATTCACCTAGATTAGTTGATAAGTTGTAAGTTGATTAATAATAAAATTGGTTTAATTACTAGTTTGTAGTGAATATTCAGCTGTAATAACAAAATAATCGATTTTTATAGAAATGATTTGACGAATAAATTCATTTGAATTGGAATCACATGAATGTAGTCCTAAACAAAATGCAGACAATTGTCGTCAAACAAATCCACGAAAAGACTTTCTATTGGGTGGTATTTCTATCATTATTGGTCGAGTTATGTTCCTCTGCAACGCGATATGGTTGTCCCGCTCGACAATTAATTAAGCCCTGTGCGTGTCAGGAAATAACTAAAGGACTAGATGTGTCGTGTGAAGGTAATTTAACTAGTTACTCTCATTTATTATCAAATAGCCATACATTTAGTCTATCGACTGCCAGAAAATAGTATACTTTACTTCATCTAAAATTAAATCAAAATCAAATCCCACTTTTATAACCTTTTTAATTGTGGTTCGAGACTTTAAAATTTGCAACTGGGTACTTGTTTGTACAAAGTTTTTTTTGAGTATAATTTTCAAGTTTATCATTTCAAGCAAAATTATTTTGCCTTGATCTTAGCCTGTCCAATCTTAGCTACTTTAAGAGTAGAGATGAGCTTACGGGATATAGGCTATACCGTATAGCTCTCCCTGTCAGCGAAAATTTTTGGAAATTTACCCCGTATACCCCCTCCTCCCCCAGAGCCGCAACGCGAAGAGAGGCGGCAAAATTTTCGGTAAAGTTGGGTAATTTGTAATTAAAAACTGGATTTGAACAGAATTAGGCCGAAAATAACCAAATCTAACTGAAAAATGGCCATTTTTCACTGGTAAAGAACAACCGCCTATACCCTCCCTAGGATTTTGTCCAAAATTTTGTGAAAAACCCCCTTTATCCCCCTGTGGGCGAGGAGTTTGCTCATCTCTGATTAAGAGGTTTGTGGTAGCCTTGAATAACGCGTTTAAAAAATCCAGGAAACAACATATTTGGGCCATTTTTCATATATTCAAACGATTCTAAATCTTAATCAGAGTTAAATTTAATTTTCGCCGTATTTTAAAACTTTTGAATTAAATTTTATTTGTATTCATAAGTATTTTCAAAAACAATAAATAGAATTTGAGTTTTGTTTTCGCTATTGTTTGGGATAAACCAAAAGCTTTAGGTTCAAGAATATATGTGAGATATTTGTGAGGATAACCAAGTATACAATGCATGCAATATACCAAGGATGTCTATATATCAGCATATTCTCACACATATGCATCTCAACTCTAATTGAATAATTCTGATTTCAAAAAATATTGGAACATGCCAGAGCATATACTGGACATTTTGTAAATTCGTAAATTTTGCCGACAAATAGAGAAACAAATTTACAAGAGTAGACTACGAGAGTTAATTTTTGTCAAATATGATTATTAAGGTCAATGTTTTATAAAACAGGCGGCCCTTTAGAGCCGTTAAGAGAAGCGCTCGAAAATTTTGGTCAAACCGGACAAACGGTTTGGTATTTGAAAATGAAGAAAAACCAAATGTTGTCGTTCCCCTCATTCTTGTTGGACGGGTTGGATATTCGACATTTGGTGGCCATTTACTGTAATATAACCTCTATAGACGATTCAGCATTTGTAGGGCTGTCCACTTCTCTTGAATCGATAGATCTCTCACAAAACGGATTGACTGAGGTTTGAGTTAAAGAAATAGAGATATAATTGACGTCAATAATTGTTTGATGTAATGGACAGGTGCCGAGTAAAGCCCTCGAACCGCTTTCAGCATTAATTTCACTAAATCTCAACTATAATCTCATTGAAAGCATAGATTCGGAGTCTTTTAAAGGCTTAATATCATTATTAAGGCTCTCAATGTATGGCAATAAAATCAAAACAATTGATGCGACAGCTTTTCATGGAATTGGTGGCAATTTGACCAGGATCAATTTAGGTGGAAATCTATTGAATGCCATTCCATCTCAATCTCTTCAAAACCTGAATGCATTGCAGGTAATGACAACTGAATATCGATTTTTGTGTCATTCATTTGCATAGAAGTGAAGCCAATCTCTCTTCGTTTGAATTTATAATAGAGATTACAATTACATGAGAACAGAATAACTTCGATCAGTGCCCAAGAATTGGAGGGCATATCCGCCGCTCATAGTTTAGATGTTCTTAATCTGGCCATCAATTTGTTGGAAGAATTGAAAGCAAATTCCTTTTCTAACTTCAAAGCCTTGAATTCTTTGGATTTGGAGGGAAACCGCATCTCAAACATCGATAGAAATGCATTCAATGGAATCGAAGGTTCGAACAAATTCTCTATATTTTATTCCTCTCTTCTCTTACATAAAACATGGCTCAGCTCTACATCAATATATTCAATCTTTAGACTTGTTTCACAACTTAGTTATTGTATTACATTCTGTAGTCTCCAAACAGACCCTTAAAATGTAAGCGGAGTTACAAATATGAAAAACCAATCTCTACTATAAGTGCTCTAAAATTGAGAACCCTTTGGCTTATATACCTATACGTTGTATGATTCATGATATGCTAGATATGATCATCGATTATGAATATATTCATTAAATAATCTGAAAACCAGTGATGCCCAAAAAGGGGAGGGTATAGTCAAAATACCCCCTGAAATTTTTTGTCGACGAGCCCTCCCTCGATTTGTTCCGGAAAAGTAGACTTTTTTTGCTCTGACCATCCTTTGAGGAAATATTTTTGTCTTACCCCCTCCCCCTGACCGAATGTGCTTGGGCATCACTGGGCATCAGTGAAAACCTATTAATTATTTAATAAAACTCTAATTTAGGAAAATCCAAAATTCAGTTCCAATTTTCGCTTCGACTCTGTTTTTGGTTTAACTCTTATTTATTATTATTAAGAAATAAATTCTTTCTATTTTTTCATTTTTATTGAATAAACAACTCTTTACTCAAATTCTTAAATAATAGAAATCTTTTCTACTTATAATCGATTCAATTTATTCATAGAATAAATAATTTCATTCGTATAGAAGAAAAAATCTATAATAAAATATATGCGTAAAATAAAATACAAACCAAAATTGCTTTTTTCAACCCTTAAAGGGGTTGAATATTCTTATTCAATGAAGAATATATTATTCGGAATAATATAAACATATCTATACTTTGTTTTTGATTAAAACAGAAACATTTCAATTTTAAAAAGTTCTAATTTTCCAAAAATTGAGACTTCCTTTTGAAAATGCAGTTAATTAGCAGAGATTGCAAAAATGATCATATGCATCGAAATAGCATGGACCAAGATATAAAAAGCAAGCTTCTGTGCAAATTTTTGTGCTATAGCTCTGAAAATTAGGATTTATACCGAAAAATATATCAAAATTTTAAAAATACCGAAAAAGGTTTTCGACAAAAAATTCTATATTTATAACTATTTTTGTTTGATTGCCCTAAAAACGCGATATCCACTGAAATTATCGGTCAATCCTTAAGTTAAAATGTGCAGGTGATTTAAATACAATGCAATTTTCAAGCTCATAAAATATGTGATCTCCTATTTTCTTTCATTTTAATAACAGATGAATTAAAATCGTAATTAGTTTTGTATAATTTAAGAGATTATATAATTAAATGAATAGATTCGGTGGAGTGGCTTAAACTCGGAGAAAATCGATTGAAAGACATTCCGTCAGTCCCTTTGAGAAACTTAACAAAACTGAGACAATTGGACTTAAGGGGCAATAATATATCGATCATATCTGAGGACGCGCTCAAAGAATTTGGAAATAACCTTAAATTTATTTATCTTCAGAAAAATAAGTAAGACCATTTTTATGCTACTTATAATTCGAATTCGTAATAAAGAAATGAATAATATTTGTGTTCGTAAGAGAATTATGTGTAGTGACCGGCAAATGTTGCAATAACCTGATGACTTTTGTACTTGATGAGCCTGAATCACCCATATTATTTCTATGAATGAATGAAAATCATCAAGTACAAAAGTCATTAGGCAACATTTGTCTTCCCATGATTATGTGACATATTCTGAGTAAATATTATCTGGAGAATGGCCGACAACGAGCTCCAAACGGCTGTCAGTCAATAGGTTCAGTTGCATAGCTTCACAGAATAAGACTAACCTTTAGACTCTAAAGTTTAGAGGAATAGCTCCACTCCTTCTCATTGGAGTGAAGTGTACCTCACTTTACAACATTTAATTTAAATCAATGATCAGATTTTTGGCAATTAATAAGAATTTTGTTTAATTTGTGTTCAATTAGTATTGAAGTCATAGAATTGGGGGCTTTCGATGGTTTAGTGTCTTTGGAGTGGCTTTACTTACACTCAAACAAATTGCAGACCATTTCACATAAAATATTTGGTCCTCTTCTAAGTTCGCTGTCTGTATTAGATGCACATGGTAAGGCCTGACTCACTTATCCACTTGTGGGTCTTCAAATATTTACAAGATGATTTATTTACAGACAATCCATTTATATGCGACTGTGAAATAGCCTGGTTTAGAGAATGGGTGAGCAAAGGACGAGGCGTTAATGTCGTCAATTTGCCAAAAGAGACTAAATGTCATTCACCGGAAAGGCTTCGGAAGACCCCGATATCGGAAATCCCTTACGAAGTGTTGAATTGTCCCAACTCTAGTACAAGAGAACGACCGTTGGATTTATGCTATTTCACTGTTTCTCTCATTTTTATCATTAATTCGTTATTTCAATGAATCATAATTTGTCTGACATTTGATTCAATAATTGAAATGCAATCAAACGATATTTCAAATCAAATATTCTTAAAGTTTTTATTTTCTATAAATATTCAAAATTTGAATAATATTATGAATTATGAATAAAATAATTTTAAAAAATCACTGATTATTGGTGTGTTCTTGGTCAATGCCTTGGTCAATGCCTTGGTCAATGCCTTGGTCAATGCCTTGGTCAATGCCTTGGTCAATGCCTTGGTCTTTGTCATTGGTAGTCATCTTAATGAATGTAATTGAAGTGATCCGAGTCATCAATCATTGAACATAATAAGCGCTTAACAACACTATTGGTCGACCGAATGGAAGTCAATTTGAGTGAACGGTTCACTCAAAAGAGTAATCGTTTCAAACAAACTGAGGATTGCGTTAAAAAAAGACAACAAATTCCTGAAACGTTGAGTGAAGTGAAACCAAAGCCAAACCCATTCCTTTCCATTCCGTCTCCTATTAGTTGCAAAAGAGATAAGGCGTTCAGTTGTTGTTAGAGTTGTTATTATCGGTCTTTCATTGATTTCATTCATTCTATTATTCATTTATTTATTTATCACTAATTGATTTTAAAGTAAATGTTTATTAATTCAAAGTTTTAACCAAAAAGTGCTTTAATTAAAGCCTTAATAATCAAATACTTAATATTTATCACAATTTACTGAAAAACATTTAAAAAATGGTCAAAAAACGAGTGAATGTAACCGAAACCGATGAAGCCGTTAGTCTTCAGATGGAGAGAGTATGTGATCCCCACTCATATCGTCGACCACTTTATACTAATCTCTTTTACCTCCAGTTATGGCGTCCGGTGTTTGACAAATATGACACAAATAGGGACGGAATCATTGAATGCCAACAACTTAAACGAATTCTTAAAGAAAGTAATAACCATTTGAGTGAAGACATTCCCGAAGAAGTTTTAGACGAATTGATAGAAAGAACAGATATTTGTTCCGATGGTGTCATCACTTTTGAGGAGTTCTTAAAAATGGTTTGTATTTTGTACCGATTTTTCAGCGATTATCTCATTGTTTTTGTGTTTAGATCCACGCAAGAGATTTGGGGGCTCAGAGGCCACGACTGCATCGCCTCATCCGTTATGCGGCGATGGCTGTCGTCCCCCGATCTGAAAGACGTTCAATAGTCCGGCGATATCTGGAGGAATACAATTGTATGCCTCCCCCTCTCTTCTTACTTGTGGTCAGTGTACTCGAGATCTCAGTCTTCGTCTACTATTGCGTTGACATCGGATCCATATCAGCGATAGGACCCGTCCCGTGGAAGAGTCCACTAATTTATGACCCGTGTCGTCGTGAGGAGGCGTGGAGGTTCCTCACATATATGCTGATTCACGCCGGGTATACCTCTTTATTAACTCTATTTAAGTTTGTTAAACACAACTCATTCTGTCCATAGATTTGTTCACATATTCTTCAATGTTGTCGTTCAACTGATTTTGGGAATACCCCTGGAAATGGTTCACAAGTGGTGGAGAGTTAGTATCGTTTATCTCTCAGGAGTCGGTCAGTCTTTTCCACTTAAAACCAATCCTTTATTTATTCTCTTTCTTTGGTTTCAGTTGCGGGCAGTTTAGGCGCTAATCTGAGCGATCCCTACAGTTTTTTGGCCGGTGCCAGCGGTGGTGTCTATGCCCTGATCTCTGCCCACTTGGCCAGTGTTGTCATTGTAAACATTGATTCCATTATTGATTATATCATTTGATTGATATTTTTGTTTCAAAAGAATTGGGGAGAAATGGAATTCAATTGGATCCGACTCATTGGTCTCCTGGTCTTCGGCGGAACCGATATCGGTGTTGCCATTTATGGTCGATATACTAATGATAAGGACAACAGAACCAGTTATTCTGCTCATATCGCCGGAGCGTTGGCCGGATTTTTGATCGGAATCAATGTTTTGCACAATTTAAAAGTCAGGCGATGGGAGACAATCCTCGGGTGGTTTGCTCTCATTCTATACATTCTTCTGATGGGTTTCGCCATTATCTTCAATATTGTCAATAAAGATCATTACATAAACCCAGAGAATGAGAACTGGTGTGTGAAGGAGCGACAGGACACAGTGCAGCCCCACTAATATCCGGTCGTTAGGCCACCCGTAGGCCATCCATACCCTATTGGTATGCAATTATTTGAAGCCTTATTCTTAAAATGAGTCAAATTATCGCTCATTTAATCAATTGATAAAATATTTATACTTTTCATAAGATATTAAGAATTATTCTAATAATGAGTCATATTTTTGATGTTTTGCTCCAAATATTGTAATTCAAAACATATCTGTATTTAGTCTAAAAATAACGGAAAGTCTTGTGATTTAGCGCTCATTCGCTTATTTATATCGAAATCAAATTTTATTTTTATTTTCTTTTTTTGAGACTATTTTTTCTGTTTTTGTAACGAATTTTGAAAAAGTTTTGTATCACTTATTCATTGAATAAATTTATTTTATCTGCCGTTTGGTTAAAATTTATTACGACTCAGACCTCAGTTATCAGATTAAATAAATGGCTCATCACTTAGTGACCAATTAATCGGTTAATATTGAATTACTGAAATTATCAAGATAACATCATTTTAGCAGAACCTCTAATCTTTTCCTTCATCTCTAGGTTTTCTCACTTAATAAAAATGTGAGAACTCGCAAATCAGATAAACTAAACTCACTTCAATTGTCAGCTCCAACCAAATATTTAATGTCTGGGTAATAGTCAATAATTAGGATACTAAAATGAGCAAATGAGCAAATGAGCAAATGAGCAAATAAGCAAATGAGCAAATGAGCAAATGAGCAAATGAGCAAATGAGCAAATGAGCAAATGAGCAAATGAGCAAGTTCACTCACAATTTTCTTCAGAATTCTGTGTCAAAAGCGAGAGAATTAGTTCATTGGTTCGTAAATTACGTTCAGTTTGTTTATGTTTTGAGTGAACGCCTTATGACTGAAAACTCAATAAATCGAGTCTTAAATGCCTTTCAATAGTAAACAGAAAACAAAATAATTAATATTTTTCCAAATAATTACTTATTTTTAAAATATTTATCATTTTTTGATTTTATAAATTTTATCAAAACGTTTAATATAAATGAATTGATGAATGACCAGGGATTTCAAAATCAGTTGATTTACGATAAATGCGTTTAAATACAAAAGAGATGTCTTTTAAGAACAGATTGTTTTTTAAACGACGAAAAGGTTTGTCTTAATTGGAGTCCATTTCTCTATTGATTTAATAAATTTAATTAACAAAATGACTGCCAAACAGAGGCCACGAATCCATTGGTTTCGATGTTATCGATGGGAAACTCATTGGAGAACTCAAAACAGGTCTCGAGATCTTTAAATGGTTTGACCTCTGAGACAGTGGTTAGTGACTCCTGTCCGCAACCGATTGACACAACGCTAACGTCTAGTGGGAGGACGGCATCGATTTCGACGATATCTGGTCTGCATTCGCACCGAAACGTAAAGCCCGTGCATCAGATGCTTTTGGCCGAATCCATGTATGAGCCGTCGGTGGCTCTCAATCTCAAGTGTCGTCTCAACCCTTCTCTGCGCCAAATATTTTCTGAGAGCAATATATTACCAAATTTTCTCCAATTTATGGAATCTTTCGACAAAAAGAGCAAAAATTGGATCCATTTTTGGCTTCAAAGCGAATGTCTTATCAAATGTGAGACAAATAAAGGAAAGGATCAGTCTTTCAGTGATTTCAAGAAACAGTTTATCAACGATTCGATCAGAATATATGATAAATATTTGTCCGAGTCTTCAGCCAATTGTATAGATGTTCCTCAAGATATCAAAACTGAAATCAAGAAGAATATTGATGTCCAGAGATTTGAAACTCTTTCTGATCTGTTCCGAAGAGCACAGGATTACGTGATCGACAAAATCGAAGGACTATATTACGAGCCTTTCATAAAAAGTAGTTATTATTGTAAATACCAATTGGATCTGTTGACCAACGGTTCGGTCACTTTGGCTGATGTTCTCTTCAATAACACTTCTCTGGCCATGAATTTCATTGAGTTTATGGACAGCGAAGGTATGAAAATATACGCAGACTTTCTCATTATGTTTGAAAACTACCGAAAAGTGTCCAACGATTACGACGACGCCATCGCTCTCTTCAATCGATTCTTCGGATCCGATAACACAACCAATAAATTAGGTTTCAGTGAAGGCTTAGTCTTTAGTTTGAGTGAAAATCTGGTGAAAAACAATTTCAGGAGTGATTGTATGGACAGAGCGGCCGCTGTTCTCATCCAATACTTTGAGAGGACTTACTTAAGACAATTCATCGAAAGTCAGCTCTTCATCGAGTATTTGAATAATTGTTTTCATTCGTTTCAAAATGATTTCAATTCTCTCAAAAGACTCAAAAGCCATAAAAGAAGTGATAGTGACAGCAGTCATATCAGTGAAACCAGTTTTGTCAGCTCTACCAGTGCTGACCAGACATCCAACGCCTCCAACGAACTCAGGCACAGGTCTAGTCATTTAACTGAAGATTTTAAGTCCGATTCTCTTTGGAAACGGGATTTAAGTGGAAAACTTCAGTTCACTCATATCGATAAATACGGGCGTATTTCGAGCCAATTAGAGCCCGAACCCGATCGGAGTGAGGGCCCCCTCTCCAAAGTAATTAAAAAGTTTTCAATGCACTCAACCACTGATAAGGACAGGGAAGAGATCGCGTGGAAGATCGCCACTATGATCATCAACGATGTCAACAATTGCTGTAACTCTTCTCTTAATACTCAATCGCAGGAACCGCACAATCAGTTGACTTAATGTTCAGACAAATGTCTGACAAATGTTGAGCCAATCCTATCATTAATTGTTTGGCAATTATATTAAACTATATTTTAATTAAATTTTAGTATATTTTTCTTAATATTATTGTTGTTTTTATTGCAATTAATAGAATTAATAAATTGTTTTCAAGTTTTAAATCAAAATTAATTAGAAATTGTTTCCATCAAAGAGTCGAATATTCTTCAAATCATTTTTATTGATATTAAACTGAAGTCAAAATTAATGCCTCTATTATTCGCTTAAAAGCAAAAGTAATTTATTAATATCCATAAGACTGACATTAATTCGGTGTTAAGTGATTGGAAGTCATTGTTTTGCTAACTGTTTGAGTCAATTAACTCTCTAATGGACTGATTTGACCAAAAACTAAATCAAATGCAATAAATGGTCTATACTTTTATCCTCACTTTGAGAGAAGATTCAAATCAAATCAATAAAATGACTATAAGTTTGACAATAATTTAATTCGAATCTTATTTATATAAAAATTTAGTGATTTTATTGAAGAAGTGCTGCCATTGAAAGGAAACGAAAATCTGTCAAAAAAATTTCGTTTCAAATAAATTAGAGAAAGAAAATCATTTCAATAGAAATTACATTTAATCACTAATATTTTTGAACAAATAGACCTAGTCACTGTGTCACATTAATCAAGAATTTGATCAGCTATTGACCGGAAAAATTTCATAATTTTGAAAAAACGTATAATCATTTGGAGGAAAGTTGGTTGTAGAATCTATACCATCTAGACCATTTAGACCATTTAGACCATTTAGGACTACAAATAGTTTGTCAGATATACAGAATCTGATGTACAGTAGATATTTATTTTGAGCCAAAACTAATAGTTTTGGTGATATCTTCAAAATGTTTATTTTGTTGATCAGTGAACACCTTTTTTAGATTTTAAAACATATTGTTTTTGATTCTGTTTTTCATATAAAATGAACTCAGATTTTAAGTTCGAATTAAAAATGAGAAACGATTTCGAATTTCAATAAAAGTTTTTTATAAATTGATTGCAATCTAAGCCACTCTAAGATGAGGTCAACCGATAACTAATATTTTCATTAAGATTCAAAAATTAGATTCACTTCAGTTAGAAAAATAACAAATTAATAAAATTGGTTCAAATGAGTGTCACATCTCAAAGAGGAGGACAGTGTCATCGCCACGGACACCATCTCCCTCATCATCACCATCATGCTAAATTCAGGAAATGGAATGTTTATTGTGGGTATTCTTTATTTACCGGTATAAATAATATTTGGATGTCCAGTGGCATTGAGCAAGGAGAATCTTACCTTTTTGTAGCAAATTTTATGATTATCGTGAATTAAATTTTTCTAAAATGAGTTCATTTGTTATTTTTAATGATCTGAAGATAACTCAGATCTTTAAATAATTTTCACCACAAATAAAATAAAATAATGTTTTGATAATCGAAAATAGAATTCATTTGACGGATGTTTGCAGTCATTCAGTGACAGTGAATATCATTAATAAAACGATTAGAAGAACCGACAGGAGAGCCATAGGAGGGCCATATTTTTGTAGATCTTCTTAAAATTGAGTCACACAAAAAGAAGTGGAAACACGTCTAGCAAATTTTAATTGTTCTTAACGAACATTATTTAGTTTCACAGCATTTGATTGGACTTCGAGTCCATACTTCGCTAATTTAAATGCGATTTTGGTTTCCGTTCGCCTAAATTTGGATATTAGCTAAACTTGAATTTATTGAATAATCTGAGGAAAACACGAATCAGTTAATTGGAAACCAATAAATGATAACTTTTAATGTTTTTTTTTAACTAAGAGAAGGCTATTATTGTCGCAAATTTAATCTTCTTTAAGGTCTTGTTTTCTTTATTTTGTGATCTAACGGAAAATAACCGAATTTGTGTCCAATTGAAGGGAATTTAAATTAAAACAAGTGTTAGTTATAACTTATATAACTTATAAGTCAAAAGTTTATCTCAAAGATCGTTAATATTAGAAATAAGTATTTCTTTGCGTCAATACATAACATAATGACATTTAATATAAGCTTTGATTCATTCGAATCTTGAATCGA
>JAQGBD010001113.1:0-18945 GCA_034698165.1 Punctoribates punctum | reverse complement strand
TATTTTTGAGAGAGAGAGAGAGAGAGAGAGAGAGAGAGTGAGAGAGAGAGAGAGAGAGAGAGAGAATTTGTTTACTCAAGTATTTAGTGAAAGTAAAAAAAAGTATTTCCCATGAATTCCATTAAAAGACATTCCTTTTTCTCCTTAAATAGAGCCTAACCCTGAAAATTCTTAATAGATCTCGAATATTTATGACAACAATTACACTCTCTCTCTCTCTCTCTCTCTCTCTCTCTCTCTCTCTCCAAAAGTTTGAAAACTTAAATTACATTATTTATAAATCAATAAAGAGAATCAATTTTCAGATTAAGTTGTATTTCAATCGGGTTTTGAAGTCAACCATTGGTTTAGAAGTGTTTGAAAAACCCACTAATTTTGAAAACATTATAAATGTAAGTCTGTTTAACAAGATTGAAAAAGGCCAATTTTTGTTTCATGGTTCTCCTCGATCCAATTGCCCCAACGATTTTAAATCATTTATTAATTTTATTGAATTTGTTCCAGATAATAACGCTTACAATGAGTTATTTTTCTGTCCTCGTCAAATTCAAACCAGATTAGAAAAGACATGATCAAGGTCTGTTTTCTTTGATAGAAAAATCAAATTAGTCTAGAAACAATTAGATTTATCATTTTTTTAACTAGGTAAAATACACAAAACGAATGATTAAAATAAAATGTTTATTCAAATTCTAAAAATTAAGAATAACAAAGAAAACTTTAATTATCCTTGTTAATTTAATTCACTTTACACAAGTCCTGTCCATCCGGTTTGATCTTGGACATTCCTGAGCTTCTTAAGATCAAAGGCATAAAAGTAAGCAAACTTTGTAATGACCAGGTCAATTAAAACGTCAATCCATAGGATCTCTTCCTGAAGTGCCTCGAACAATGAGTAAATAGTTGAGAGGGTCATCAATACGGCGTAAATTAGAGTCAGGTAATAGTTCTCTGTGTAAGCGCCGAATAGACCAAGAAATTGAATAGCAATTCCGAAAATTGAGCCAGCTATAATTAAGTCCTTGGCCAATTCCTTTCAAAATACAATTAAACGGAAACTATTCTATCAGAGTTGATCTTGATAATCTCAAAAATATACCTTGTGAGCTTTCCACTCATCTTCGGTGCCATTAAAATCAGCCGGCATTTGGAGGTGTTTGACCACGATAACAGCAATTATCGTGATAAACACAGTGATAATAATTGCGGCCATCGAAAGGCAAAAGACTGTCCACTTTCTACACTTGATATGTCTTGGATCTGCCATCTCAACAAATTACCTTGCTCAAAAATATTCCAACTAATCTCTAAGAGCACAGAATAATTAACTGAATCTTATAATTCAAATACTCAGTGAAAGAGTTAATCATTTTGTATAAACCGACACAATTTGTTTTGCAAACATTCAGTGTTTTTCCGTTTTGAGAGTTTGTTTTGATTTCTGATAGATAACTATTCGTGTGACTCATCTGGGAACAAAATTTTGCTTTCATTCACACATCCTAGGAATGCTATCAATTATGGCCAAGGTGAAAAATCATACAATAATCAAATATTTGTGTATATAAAGTGATAAAAATTTAAAATTAGCCGGATAGTGCGGAAAAGGCCATTTTATTCAACCAAGTTTATTCCTGAAAATGTGCCAACTTCACTTTTGAGATGAATCCATTCCCCCCCCCCCTTGATCCCTAACATGACGAACATGAGCTTGCCCAATCTAAACTCAATAAGCTGATGGCAATAATATTGATCTAGGCATTTTCTTTTCAATTATTCTCTGTCATTTTGATGTAATTGGTTTTGAAATACTTGTTATAGCTAGGTAATCCATGAATAAAAGTTAAATCAACTATTTAAAAATAAACTCTTGTCTGTAAAATTAAATTCATAATAACGGAAAATTATTTGAATTGTACTTGTACATTGCTTGTAAACTATTTTAAGATAGTGTATTGTATTTCTCATTTTGAAGAGCAGTTATCAATTGCTAGATAATATTCATTTAAGAGGTTTAGTGAATTAAAGCTCATAAAAAACTAAGACCAAGATAATGCTAAATCAAACAAAGCATAACACATGTCCTTGGTAACCATATCTGTGTAGAGACAGCACACCTCGAAGAAGACAATTGTTCTAAGCGTTGACAAAACAATAGGAAGAGTTTCTAAACTTTTGTTTTGATGAATAAGCTTGGTTATTAATTAAACAATAGAAAACAATAGAATTCAATTTAAAACGATTTTATTTAATAATTTGTTCTTGGTATTTTAATGAATGAAGAAAGGTTTAATGTTGGATGCATGATAAATTAAATTGATAAATAAATAGGGATGACAAAAGGAACAGGGTTATTTATCACAAATTTATGCATGGTATCCGTGTCCTCCGTGACCCCCTTGGGATTGCAATATTTTAATATCTCGTGCGAACAGATAAGCCATGATTGTGATGAGCAGGTTCACAACGAATGTGGCCCACCCTGCTGGATTCTGAACAGCCGAACCAATACTTCCCAGAGTGGCCAGGGTCATCAAAATGGCGTAGGTCAGTGTCATACAGTAGTGTTCCTTATAGGCGCCCATAAGACCCAGGAGTTCGAACAGGATAGAGATCACACCGATCGCTATAATTATACCCTTGGCAATTTTCTGCATGAGAAAGAACGATTTTAAAGAATATTCTATTTTGATCAATCTCATTAAAAATTACCTTGGCCGATCCCCAATTAGCCTTAACGTCGGCACTGGCATCAGAGGGCGGGTCCGCCTTATCAATGGCAGCACAGGCGACGGCAATAATGATTATGGTAAGAACAATTCCGATCAGGCATAGTGTGAACAGGGTCCATTTTTTGCACTGGAACGACGCGATATCAACCATGTTTAAAGATGAGTTTTTTTTGCTTGGTCACTCGAAAAAAAATATTTCAAACACTTGTTGTTTAGTAAAACAATGTTTAGCACAGAATGAATGCTAAGTCAACGGTAACACCCTTTTTAAATTAGATTTAATACTGTTATCAAGATCATTTATCAATCGAAAGCACTGCTATATTTCACAGACTTTAAGCAATTCCTTTCCTATTGTTTAATAAAAACTTGAGAGCCGTGTGTTTTGAGGTGTGCTCTCTCTTCACTGATTAGGGTTACCGGGGATTAGACTCTGCATGATATTCAACAGTCAAATACAATTATCAAGGTCATAGAATTCTTATATTGAAAGAATAATCTTGTTAAAATCAAAATTCTTATTCAGGGAATAAGTTTTATTGAAATATTTTACAAAAATTCAAAGTAGCTTGTTAATTTTTTGGTAAAACCTAATGTAAGCATGCTGAGCCAAAAATATTCCGTGAGAAAATTTGCACCTTGCTCATCCCAACGATGATTTCCGAAGCTTTCACAACAGTTACACAACAATCTCAAGAGTGTATTGGAAATGATTTACACTATTTTCATGAAATAAATAATCTATTGTTTTGTGAGCCGGCAATCAATTGAGTGTTGTTTGTCCTTGATAAGATAACACCTCTATTTTATTATCTCTTATTTTTAGAATTGTCTGTAGAAAAGAATGGACCAAGAACAATGAAACTTGCGGAAGACTAACCAAATCTTGTCAACTCTGCATAAATGACAAAGGTGAACTTATATTTAGACTAGAGAACAATGTAACAAGAACAATTGGAAAGTCTATTCTTTTGGAATTAATAAATTAGATTGTTCATTTGAAATATTTTTTATTGAGGTGTTCCATATGTTAGTACAGATTTTAATGACTTATTTATTACAGATGTTCTTGTTAAAATTCCATCGAATTAATTATTTATTGAGCAACACTTAAATCAGAAAATTTAGATTTGAACTTGGTATAATTTCATCTATCATTTAAATTACTTTTCATGGAAGAGATGAAAATTCAAAGTATCAGAACAGGTGTAGAAGTTCTCAACAGTTTAGCAAACATTACAGAACATTCAAATGATTAATGATCCCGGATATTTTTCATCTTATAAAGGGGAGGAGTATCAAGAGGTTGTATTGTAGAGCAAGAACTTAGCAATAGTAATGTCCGGAAAAATTAAGCTTGATAGTTTATGTACAGATCAAGATTAATGACAAAAATCACGGAAGCGTTCACCTGAAAAAATTACGACATGTATTGGCTATTCTACCTTGATCATCTTTGAATTGAGATAGCACCAGAGTCATTTTAGAAATTAATCGAAATCAAGAGTACCTGGAATTGTAAGTCAGAAAAACAGACAAAAAAGTGTTTATTTTAGGCGAATATTTGATAAAAACTTATTTTTGTTTTTATATTCATTTCATTTGAAAACAATTTTCGCGATAAATATCACGGATTTTGAATACTTTTTGACAAACAGACCAAACATATAAAAACTCGAACCAATTGTTCAGAAAAATCAATTCAAGAAGTTTTCAATTCATTGATATCTTTGAAGAATTAATTCAAAGACTTATTGAACGGAAAAAATGAAATCAGTTTTAGTTTTGGTTATCATTGCTATCAGTTATGCAATACGTGAGTAATATTTGCTGTAATTTACGGTAAATTTCCGATAAATTTTCTGATAAAATAACATTCAATTTACAGACGAATGCGATGCCGGCGCCGCCGAAATAGTATCGGCCGCCGCCTCCCAGAGAGGAGTCCCCTATTCCTGGGGCGGTGGAGGTTATCAGGGCAAGTCAAAGGGAATTGAGCAAGGTGCAAACACCGTTGGCTTTGACTGTTCAGGACTGGCACAGTATGCCGTATATAAGGGCACCGGAAAAATAATTTCCCGCACATCACAAGCCCAGCAGAATGACAGCAAATGTGCCAGGGTGGCCTACTCCCAAAAGCAGCCAGGTGATTTAGTATTCTTCGGCAATCCGGCCTACCACGTGGGAATTGTATCATCTGGCAACAAAATGTGGGCGGCGCCCAAGACAGGCGACGTCGTAAAGGAACAGACCATCTATTCCTCGGGTTTACAGTCTTATGTCAGGCGTTGTGCTTAAAAATTACCTTGCTCTCTTGTAATTGAATTTCTGATTAAATAAAGTGTATTTTCTGTGGAAAAAATTCTGGCTTTTTTGATGAGCAAGCAAGATTAAATTTATTGACTGATTTCCTGGAAGTTTTATGAGCTTGCTCTTATCTGTTGCAATTGAACTTTAATTCCAAGCTATCAAAAAGTTGGTAACCTAGCAACTTTAATACTTTAAGAGAATTTTATGATAATTTTAAGCAAGCATAGCATTTGGAACCGGGCCAATTCAATGTGTTAAGAATAAGCAAATTAAAAACACTTCAACACTAACTATAACTTGATATAGAGCAATTTATAGATAATAACATGAGAGTCCAGTATTTCAATTTGAGTTACCTTGGTGAAAAATGATTAAAAGAAAATTTTTACACAAGTACAATTCCAAAAATGAAGAAAAAAAGTGTGGCAGAAGTGGGATTCGAACCCACGCCTCCGAAGAGACTGGTGCCTTAAACCAGCGCCTTAGACCGCTCGGCCATCCTACCCTTGCCAACATATTGTATAATTTAAAAATTTCCAAAATAAACCTTGTTAATTTAGATATCTATTACTAAAAAGTTTGAAATAATTCAAAAGAAGTGAAAAAATGACTAAGTAATGGTGAAATAACCAAGATAAAACAATGTTGAAATCAGTTAAATTTAGACAAGAAAATTGATTATCATTGACAAACATCAAACATCAATAACAAGGAATGTTTTCCTGGTTTTCATTATAAAGAGGTATTGGAATTAAGGCCGCATTGGGTTTGAAATATGTTTATTACATTTGAAGTTTTGATTTCGACAAAGTTTTGGTTCATTACCTGAAATAGCATTCATTCCGTTCCAACAAATGTCAACCAAATTGTTTGTAAGCATTACTTATCGTCAAAAATAATAGCAGACATTTCCAGGAGAGATGTCAGTCGGACCCATCTCTTATGGGCAGGATTCCAAACATTCCAAAACCTAACCGGGTCATAGTGTGGCCCATAATGTAATGCTAAAATTTCTCATCCCTTCAAAACAAGGGAATAATGTTAAATTTTTGGGTCAAATAGAGGCTGGTCAGTTGATTTAGTCCCCTTGCACATCCTTATAATAACCAAATTAAGTGCAATATATAATATACTCTTAAGAAAAATATAGTGAAAGTTATAACTTAATCAAAAATCAATACCTATACTAAAGTTAATGCAATTAATTAATAAATTTGCAAATTATTTATATTTTATGCAATAAATCAAATGAATAGATAAACAGATAATTGAATTATAGTCTCATTTATAGATTGGTCTGTGATTAGTGTCACCAAAATTGGTGATAATTTTTTTCTAACCGGAATCCTATTTATATTAACAAAATAAATGGTCTGCAAACTGGGAGAAAATAATATTTAGCTTGGCTATATCCAAAAATGATGAGGTCCTTGCTGATTTCTGCTCACTTCAAAAATTCTAATAATATATAATCAACTCTTCTAAAGTTTTTCCTCATTAGTGAGTCATTTTATTCAAACAATAATTTAATGAAGGAACTAATTATAGTTATTTTTAGAGTTTACCATGTTATTCTTGTTCACTTCAACTTTTATACATATTAGCAAGGTTTGTTTTTCAGGATTTAGTTTAACGCTCACTCGTTGTGTAAAACTAATTATTGATAATATTAAGCAAAAGTACATTGTAAGTTCATCTTTGTACCAAGTTTATCTTGTTAACACATAAAAATAAGTGTTAACAAGATAAACTTAGTGTCTTTCTCTTCCTAAGACAATAGTTTATCATGCAAGTGCCACAAATCTTTGGGAAAATTACTTTAAGTGGAAACACTTGAATTATTCATGGTGAAATTAATAATATATACTTTGGTGGTATGTCAACAGCAGAGAATACTGACTTTAATGCCAAGATATTTCGTAATTTCATTATTCAACAAAAACCCAAATAATAATCAATATTAGTCGACATCTCTATGAGTTTTCTCTTTTAGCTGAATAGGCAAGCACAAACAAATATTATTTGCTTGTTACCTGAAAAGCGAGGCATAAAATATTTAGAATAAAAGTATTGGTCTTGTACAACTGGCCAAATGAAATTTAATATTTATTAATTTTATTTTAATCAAAGCGAATTGCCCGGAGCTTTATCACCGGCTTTATCACAAGTTTTATCACCGGCTTTATGTCTTTCCAACGAATTCATGAATTTAATGTCGACTTATATGCAGTGGTTTTCACAGTATTTTAAATTTTAATAAAATTCAATGAATTGATGCAAAGCTCTAAAAAACTGAAAGTAAAAGCGATCTATAAAATCAAGCGATTCTTGTTTAACCAAACTGTCACTCACCAAACCAAATGAACCGGAATATTGATTTATATTACCACTAATTTTGTTGAAATATTCAACTTTACGTCAACTGAAAAGTGCATCAATTTTGGGCTGAAGGAGAGCTTAAACATCGCCGATGTCTAAGGGAATGGTTTGGGATAATAGACCCATAATTTTAACATTAGTTCCCCCGTTAGGGTCTCCAGAGGGTCGGGTCTCCTGAATCCCTGTTAACAGACATCGAGTCGATGTAATGTAATGTAAGTGACAGCAAAAGAAATAACTCGATAATCCTTAATCCCTTTTCAAATAAATTCATTAAAATTTTTTTTCAATATTAAGCTCTGATTTTAATCCAATTAAATTTTATATGTTGTTAATAAAAACTCCATTTATAGGTGTATATATCAGTGATGGCCAAGGGCTTGTAGCCAAAAGACTCCCTAATTTATTTCGCCGGCTGACCCACCCCTCCGCTCAGCACAACAGAAAAGTTTTTTTTTTGAAAAGTAGACCTCTCTGTGAGACAAAGTCCATAAATTTTTCAAAAAATATTTCACAATAATTGACCCAAAAAACATGTAGACCACCTCTGAAAAGATTTTCGGAGGTAGAAGGGTCAATTACCTTGGCCATCACTGTGTGTATATTGAAGAAGTGGGCGTTTAGTGCTCTGAAAAACACAAATATAATTCAAATGAGAAACAATCAAATATATTACAAAACAATATTAAATATATTTAGTGATGAAAATAACTCTTCTTATGTTTAGAAATTGTTTTCCTAAACATTAAGAAAACAAACAAATGACAAATCCCAACAATTGTGTAAGGTTAATTGATTTTTTGATGGAAACTGTGCGCGAGCACTTCATAGCTGATCGGAGCTGCAGGTATTGCACTGCTTTCTCACATTATGTGCACTAACAGTGAAAATCCCAAACTTATTCAGATCACAATTTTCACTCGATTTTTGGTGACATTTCCTTCACTTCTCCGAACAGATTATGGCTGTGTTTGCCGTTAAAAACAATTTGATTTCAGTAATTGTTTGTTCAAAGATTTGTTGAATGGGTTGTCGTCTCGGATAACATCTGTTGAATTCAAGTATTATTTGATATTTTCCAATAATTGTGTGAATAAGTCATAAAAATCTAATTCTTTTTTTATAGTTTTTCCTCATCTCTCATATTTTCAAAGTTATATTTGAATTGGAAATGGACCCTGAATATCTAAAGAACCATTCTTCCAATGAGAATCTTAATTCGAGTGCCTCTGAATTACCCCCTTTAGATGCACTGGAGTGGCCTTTGCAGGTGTTTCTCATATGTTTATACTCAGCGACGGCGGGACTGTCTTTTGCGGCCAATGCGGTCACTATTATCGTGTTATTCAAAGGGAAGAGATGTGCGAAAGACGTTCGAAAGTTTCTGATAAACCTCTCGATCGCTGACATAGCAATGGCTCTCTTCTCCATTCCCTTCACGTATACCCTCTATATGTTCGGCCGATGGATTTTCCCTCCATTTATGTGTCCAATCGTCAACTTTGTTCAACTGACCTCGGTCATAGTAAGCGTCTACACACTGGCGGCCATTGGAATCGATAGGTTTGTTAAATATTGACCATGGTCACATCAATATTACTTTAAGAGCAATAAATGTTACATTTGTTAGCATGTATTTGAACCTACCAAGGTTTTAATGTTAAAAGTAATGAAAAATATATGAACTTGTTACTTCTACTAAATGAATTCCTTTTACAAAAAAAAGATTTAAGAAATAATCCATCTTTTATTCATTTACTAGTAATAGTAGCTAGCTCCTAAATATTACATTACATTAACATTTTGGGAAAGTTAGCAAGATTAAACAGACTTTATTTACCACTCAAATACCTGAGGGTAAGGATTGTATATTTAATTTTTAAAACATGATAGAATTGTATTTTTCACCTTGCCTATTTATCAATGCCGCTTTACCTGTTTTTAGGAGAGATAGGAACAGACTTCGGAAAGGGATCTCTTTTTGACACAAATATATTATAGAATCGAATGGAAACTAATGTTTGTCTAAAAAAATGTGTTGTTTTGGATAAATGAATTAATTATAAGAAGAACCATGATCAATTTTTCAAACTGCTTGACACTTATCTCACAGGTTGGGAAATGTGCAAGTTAAGAAACTAACTCGAAATCAATGAAACACTATTTTTACCTTTAATATGTGGGGAAAAACTTATGACTCATAAGTTATGAGTGATAAATGTTCAAGATAAAGAGTGACTTACTTTTCCTGACTCACAGTATTGAACTCTGGATAAGTCTATTCTAAAGACCGGATGAAAACAAAACATATATCCTATTGCCAGTGCCATGTTTAGTTTGATAATCATTTTATTTTGTTGACAAGTTGATTCCTTGAAAGGTTTTTTTTGGCTTTGGAAATAATCCAGTAAATTTTTCATATGTCATACCTCGTCATCTTTATATCTATAGATGATATCAATTCACCAAATCTTTAATAAAATGCACTCAAATTTCATTTAAAAATTCAAGAATTAGTTCCTTAATGTTCTTAATAATGAAAAAGTTAATAATACAAATATCGAATTGAATGAACAAGCTGACAGTTCAGAACAAAAATCATTGACTTCATCACTAAAAAATATTCATAAATGCATGAAAAAATATTTTGAAAAGTACTCATTTATGAAAAATTTGTGCCCTAGGCATTTAATTATATAAACGAGTTTCAACATTTATCTCGTTTATTTAATTTTAGTATTTCATCATAACTTGTTTATCTTATTATTGTTACCAAGGACAATTTCGACAAAAAAATAATGACACTCAAAGTGAATAAAAAATATATATTAAGAATAAAATGACACAAAAATTTCGATGTCAATTAATCAAGGTAAGGTTTTGTCAAATTCATAGTCACCTGAGAGCTAAGAACAACAAGAACTCAACAAGTAATTAACTAGGTAAAAATAACTCAAATTGTTTTTCAAAACAAGATTTAAGCCAAATCCATAACCAATACATTTTCACTCAATTTAATATCATATGTGAAACAAACTGCAATATGGCCAAGATAATTTTGTTTGTGCCCATTTGTAACCTTTGATCTTTTGATGTTCAGCACAGAACAATGGATTATAGCTAACAATCCAATAGTTTTTTTTAATGATAGGGAACTCTCTATTTAATATACTTATGTATACTTATTTGAGATTTGTTTATTCCTTTAGTAATGTACAGAATAATTGTAACTTGATAAAAAACAAAAAAAGGTACTTGCACATATAGATATACCTTTGTCTGACATAAACTGCTTTTTTGTATTTTAAAATCTTCTCCAAAAAACAATTTGTATTTTAAATGTTTGTCATTGAAAATCATTGAAATATAGTCAATAAAGTCGGTAAGAAATGTATTATTAATATATTTTTCACGATAATCCTAGATAAAGTGCTTTCTCAACAACAATTAAGGCAGACATCGGGAAGGGGGGTTAACCTAAAACCCTCTCTGCCCTGAAAAATTTTGAAACCTCCTGTAAGAAACTGAATTGAGCATTGGCGGGAAGCATGGCCATTTTTCAACTATTTTTAGTAATTTTGTCGAAAATAGACAAACATAACTGACCCCATAATGTGAGGGAAGCGCTGACCCCTTTCCCGCTGCTGGTAAGGAACCATCGGATTTAAAGTTATTAAAAAAATGTCAGAGAAATGTCACTCTTTTTATGTCTTTGTCAATCAGTTTTAATGTCATTCTGAGCTCTGTTGAGACGGAACTGAAGAAAACAAAATTGAAAACAACATAACATTGTCTGAGAATCTAATTTCAGACAAATATGAAAATGTTTTCCTAAACCTGGGATTTAGTCCTAAACTTAGTTTTATTTCAATTTATAGTTAATCTTGTTTTTAAATCCATTAAAAACGAGTTCTTTTTTCTCTGAATAATCCAGATATTTTGCAATCGTTCATCCATTGCGTTCGTCAATATCTTGGTTCAAATCGCACCGAACTTTGATCATCTGTTTAATATGGTTGACAGGAATACTCATTGGTTCGACACAACTGTTCATAAGTCGGTCCAAATCTTTCGAATACGGAGACAAAGAGTTTTACGACTGTAAAGAGCAGTGGATTCAGGGCTCAGAAAGTGGCAAAATCTATACGATTATAGTCTTCGGACTGACTTTTATTTTTCCAATGAGTATACTCTGTTTGGTCTACACTCTAATGGGTTGTACTCTCATCCGACACAATTTGCCTGGAAATGAGACTATTCAGCATCAATTTGCTACCAGAAGAATCAAGGTCTGTTTATATAAAATGCCTATAATTTATAGTATAATAAATCAAATATATCTAAAACATGCCTAGTTCACTTTCTGAAAATAAAAGTACGTAATCACTAGATTACTAAATAAGACTAAATCGGAGTTATTTCCAAATTAATTCCTAGAAATAGTTTAATTCAAAGCCTGGTTTTGATTTCATTTCTCAAAAGTCGGTTTACTTTCAATTCAGTGATTTTATTAGTAATTCCTGAGCTCTAAAGTAAATCAAAGCTGAAATTCCTCTAAAATTTCTTTCATAAATTTTAGCGAATAATCTGAAAAATTTTCAAATTAATCGACTCCACTTCTACTGAAAATATTATCTTGTTTATTCATTGTTTGTCGTCATATCAATATTTTATTCCAAAACAAATAATTTTCCGGGATTTCACAAATTCAATAAAGAACTCAATTATTCCCTTTTTATTAATTTTCTCGAGTGATGTGCTGGAGGAGAGACCTACTCTTTTGCCTCCTGAGGTCGGAATTTTAAAATTATGGCCACTACTGTCTCCCACCTAGCACATTCACGATTTTAATCATGATTAACATATCTTCGGCACTTTAGACAACTTCTTAATCGGTCAGTTATCAGGTGATTTGATTATTAGTGAGCCGAGAGAATAATGGGATTAAATCAATCTATTTATAGATTTAATTGGTTTTCTCGTCAATATATAACTTTTATATGCATGGTGGAAAACACAATTTAGTAGTAATACATCATTAATAATAACATTTCAAATAAATCTTTTTAGCAGGGTATATATTTAGACTTTGAAATACCCTGCTAAAAAGATTTATTTGAAATGTTATTATTAAAGTCTATGAAATCCAATAAAAGCTATCCTCAACTTTACATTCTCTATATTCTTGAACCTCCGGTGGCTATAAATATTGATTTATATTAATTCGATAAAATATATTATCAATAGATTACTAGATTCTATTATCCATGATTTTTAAACAGGAATGTGCAAGAGAAAGATCAACTAATGCCCCCAATACCGAAATTTTAACATTCGATCCTCTTTTAAGACCAATTTGTCCCCCAATTTGTCTGTGGGACCATGCACATTCCTTCTTTGATATATAGAAACAGAGAAACAAGTTTTAAAATTTGAATATCTGTGGGATTTGGGCTCAAAATATTGAATACTTTAGTTTAATACAAAATATTTGAGGAATAAATTTTGAATATTCTCTAAATTAAAAAAAAAATCTTGTTTTCTGTCGAAATAACAAAAACCTTGTTCTGAATATTCATATGTTTTCTCCAGACATCGCCAAGAGGGGAGAAGGGGTATAGCCCCGAATACCCCCTGAAGCCGAAAATTTTGAAATACCCCTCCCACCTGACCGCCGGAGGCGAAAATTTGGCATTTCAGATGCAGGTTATACCCTATACCCTCCCCTGTACCCCCTGACAAATTGTTTGAAAAAAGCTTAGGCCACCCCTCCCTAATACTCCCTGAGCCGCAGAGCTCGGCGATGTCTGATTTTCTCTCAAAAGTGAATAACCAAAAAATTTCTTAATAAATAATATAATATTAAACTTGGATTTATTGGAACTCCAGGTCATAAAGATGTTGTCGACAGTCGTTATACTATTTGCTGTTTGTTGGCTTCCAATTCAGATCTTTGGTCTATTAGTATGGTTTCACCCAGGCATTCTGACGGCAGACACCCCTCACGAGTACTATACGTTTGTTGGGATGTATTTCTTCTGCCATTGGATATCAATGGCGCACAGGTATTGATTAGTAAAGATCACTGTCCAGAAAAGTGCTTCAAATAACTGTAGTGTTAATGCATTACATCAATCCTTAGAGACCACAAACTCTAAATACTTAGAATAAATAGATTGCCATTAATTGAAATTTATGGTACAATTGACAATTGACTGACTAATTGCTAATTATTAACAAATCAAATAACGTTAGACAAAACGAATAATCACAGTCAACAGTAAAGGAATCCCCTCCAAGCTCTTGCTATATTTAACATGGAGAATCAAGAAAAATAAGTCGACATTTTTGACTATATAAATGATAAAATTCTGCATTCTATGCCTATATAAATGCTCTTGCACATAACTGTAATAAATGCATTGACACACTTCATGTTTAATTGAATGTAAACTCTTATAATTATTTAAACTAATATTTGTCTAAAACTTTATTTTACAGTTTTATGAATCCAATAATTTACTCATTTATGAGCGAAAACTTTCGGGTAAGTCTTTCTATTCAACAATTAAAGTGAGGGCAAATCAATTAGCTAGCACATTTAGTGTTGATCATTATCATAGAAATGACAATTAAAAGTGATTTGTTGTAAACCTGTGCTGACATTATTGGCCAACACTTTGATTCTGATGAGAAATCAATAATTATTTGATGACTAATAAAGCAATTTATTAATAATTCAATTAAATTCTATATATCTCTATATCTTTATATCTTTATATCTGTATATATAGTACGATATGAAGCTATTGTTGCGAAAGTGTTGTCAATATTTCGAATGCAAACCAATGACCGAAACCCAGACTCGAAACCTTCGCATACACTCGAGTTCGTTGAACAAGTCATCGATAATAAACGGTAATAAGGCTGGTAATAAGCTAGCACATTTTGAAGAAAAGAATAAAAGCGATGAGACACAGTCTTCAAGTGTTTCCAATACTCTCACCATAACATATGTTTGAAAAATTCTATTTCACTAATAATATTGATTCGTTCAACAAATATAAGCATTAGATGAGTTCATTTTTCTTTGCTTAGGGCCAAGAGTCTAATTATAGTGAATATTGTGAACACCAATGATATTTAATCATCAGAGTTAAGAATCTAGCTCAAAGATCAAGAATTAATGATAGGGGTGTTTATAAGTGATGGCTGCCATAGTTGTATAGACTTGGCATACTACATAAGCAACTTAACCATGCTAAATGCTAAAAACCTTTAGAAAAAATTTAATTAGATTTATTTTCTATTTTTCACTCTTTGAAGTATAGAATTAAAGAAAATAGTTTTCCAGAAGTGAGTAAGCACAAATCTTCAGGGATTGAAAATTCAAAATTTTGAAAGTAATTTAAATTTGATTTTATTTATTTTTTGTTCAGTTTTAAAGCTTTGAGTTCTTTTGAAAATATTGAGTTATTATTAAAATGAAAAATGTTATCCAGTTTCTTCTATATCCGAATAAAAAATATTAAAATATTTGTATATATAATGTTAAATTTAATATATTTCCAAGATAAAGAGCAGGGTTAATTTTTAAAAAATATGATAACGAAATATATTCTTTAATTATCTTTTCTATTATCTCATATTGAATTCTAAGGCCTATAATATTAATAATATTTTTGTTATCCAGACTTCATTTGATATAATAAACCCATTATTTCTTTAATCAATGGATTAATTTTGACGTCAATTATAAAAAAAAAATTGTTTATTAAGTGATAATATTTTTTGGTAATATTGTGAATAATTAATTAATTAGTCGTCTTTTGTTCGCAATCTTTTCTCTTATACTGAATTTCAATTAAATAATTCTCAAAATAGGAAACCACATAAAATTACAATGTACTAGTAGATTTTCCAGAATAATGAGGACTTCCAATCTGCCTGACTTCCACTTATCTTTTCTATACATTCGATTAAAATAATTATCACGAAAAAAATGTTCACTCAAATTGAAATTTATTTTCCAATTATAAATTTTTTCAAACTATTAAATAGTTTTCATTTTGTCAAGTTACAATTTTTTTTAACTCTCTTGATCATTATTTTGTTCGTCAACAGGTCTGTTAATCTGTTGGTCCTTTTATATTGATATAATTAAGTAGTTAAGGAATTTATTTAAACATGCTAATATTTTAAAATACACCATATCTACGGTACTGTTTATATTTGAGTTAAGCCCAGTTTTGAAGACATTGATTGAAATGATCACAAAAATGATGGCATATATGTGTTATTCACTCTTAAGTTATGTTAATTAAGTGATTGTTATTAAATCTATTCTAGGTGATACACTTGTCTAACAGCCAGAATGTGGTTTAAGATGCCTATTGACTAGATTTGGTTGAGAAGAATGTTGCTAGACCCAATTATTCACTATTTGTAATATTATATAAACGGTTGATAAGACCAAGTTTATAATGAAAGGTGATTCAGAATTTATGAATTTTGAAAACTAAATAAATTACTTCAATGATTGATTTGAATCAAGTGTTGTATCAAATCACTAATTCTGTCAAATATTTATATATAAAACTATAATTAATATATTATTTGTCATATAATACATATATATTATTAAATCATATAAATGTTGAGACAAATCATTGAAAATAAAGATATATTTGAAAAGAATAAATTTTTTATGAATTGTTTCCTTTTAAATAATGATAAAAATGTATTTGTCATTATACTTAACGCATTGGTGCAAGGTAATATAACTGATATCTTATATTTATAGAATATTTAATTTCTAATCTAAATCTGTTTACGAAACTTATATCACATGTAAAGCACACATATATCACATTCATATTGAGATAATTTCCTTATCAGGAAAGGTGTGTCTGGGAGGCATATCAAATAGAAGCACCATGCTGACAACAAATAAACATTTCAAATCTATATAAACTAGACAATACTCAACATATTCAACAAAATTAGAGTGAATTTACATAATTCCAGAATATTCTTCACAACTGTTAACAGAATCTTTTGTGGACTCATCAATAATACCGATCCATTTCCAAGTGGTTCTGGGAATCGTTGTTATTATTTTTTATAACGACGTCGTTATGTAAATAAAACTTTTTTCCCCAACTTATAGGCAATAAATTTAACGAAATCCGATTGAAGTCAAACATTACTTTAGAAGAAATTCCTTAAATCAACAAAAATCTTAGTTTTGAAAATTCTTTATTATTGAGAAGAAACCAAAGAATAGAAAGCATTACGAAAACAGAAGAATAATATTTTCATTTGAGTTATTCGGAAATTAGATTTGACTGCAATCATGACTCCACATAAATTGTAATCAAGGCAATATAAGCAGTTAATCATCTTTTATCTTGTTATCTGATAACAATTTTCTTTGCAAAGGCAGCGATTTATTTGATTAATAAAAAAAGGATTCGTAATTTAATCATCACTTATGAATGCTTTTACCTCGGGTAACAATGATTCATAAAATATTTTCATAAATCAGATTCACAGTGTATTTCACTGCAGACGCGCTTCAGTGAACTTTCGGCTCAAATTGGGATTTAATCAAATAATTGTTTAACAAACGTAAGTCTAAATCATTAAATAATAGCTTTTATTCAAATGACTTCTCAATAATCAGTGGAAGGCATCGAAAGACCTATAAAACTGATTTATAATTTAATTTCAGTCCAAAATTTTTTCGCAGCAAATGTCGGAAGAAAGCGATCAAAGTTTTCCTGATATGATTGGCAGTCGTCGGCCTTCTATTGATGGGCTCCTCGTCTGTGACTCCAAATACCGATTACACGGCGAATATTTTGCTGCAGGTATTCATTGAATGCCTCAATAATCGGCGATTCCTTACAATAATATTCATCAAACATTTCAATGCCTAAAATGAATATTTTATGAGATTTTTTGTGAATAATTCGCTCCGAAACCATTGAAAAGACGTCGTTAGATGAGAACTGAATAAATATTTAGTCAATCCTTGAAAAAAAATATTAGCATTTTGTTTGATTTCTCAATCAAATTGGCAAAAAGGAAGATCCCTTATAGTTGTTGTATGAACTTTGCTTCGTTAGATCTTTTGAAACCGTATAAAGACCTCGCAATTAGAATTAATGCTCTTTTATAGTCTATAAACAGAAACTCTGATGAATCAAATCCTTTAAATCTCTTAATTAATACGGAATTAAACATTTTTGAATCAACCAAAACATTATAATTAAATTCGAATAATTGAGTATAATTTGAATAAATGTATTGATAATTATTTTTCAAATGAAAGGTAGTTTCGGAAAAATACATTTCGGTCAGGACTTATTGACCGGAGAAATAGTGGCCGCAAAGCTCGTCCCCAAAGACAATAATCGGGTGGAATTGAAATCTGAATATCGCTTTTATCAGATGTTAGGTATAAATAGTAATATGAATTTCAGGTCAAACGGATTGAAAATATTTACAAATTTAGGTCCTTTTCAAGGAATACCTAAAATACATTACTTCGGGGAATGCAATGAATACAATGTTCTTGTTATGGAACTTTTGGGGCCGAGTCTGGAGAAAGTGTTTCGGGAGTGTCAGCACAAATTTACTATCAGCACAACCGTCCGTTTGGGCATTCAATTAATAGACCTAATGGAACACCTCCACAGCCGGCGCTTAATCTTCAGGAATGTCAAACCAGAAAATTTTTGTTTGGGTAGACCTAACACTCCAATGGCAAATCAACTCTATCTGATAGGTTTGATTCACTCAAATATCTACGAGAACGATGACCATGAACATATACCAAAAATCAAAGGCTTGCCTTTTGCTGGAACTCCACGTTATATGAGTTTAAGAGCACATAAAGGCAAAGAACAGAGTCGTAGGGATGACTTGGAAAGTGTTGGACATATGCTCATCTATTTCATGAGTGGTCGCCTCCCATGGCAGGGATTGACTGCTGGCAACGACTCAGAGAAATACGATAAGATATACCGGGTGAAAAAATCAATAGAATTGGAAGATTTGTGCAAAGATTTGCCGCAAGAGTTCTTCCATTATATGCTTTACGTGAGAACTCTTAAGTTCAGGAGTGAACCCAATTACGGCTATTTAAGGAAAATGTTTGTCAAACTGACCGACAAATTGGGAATTCAAATGAGAGACAACTACGACTGGGATACTCGAAGGGGGACTCCCTCTTCGTGTTGGAACTACTCATCATCGCCGACATCTTTGGTCACAAATAATTACCAAAAGATTGGTTTTAAGAAAAGCGTTTCTTTTGATATGAAACAAAATACTGTTAAATGAATTATTTGAAGACAAGAGACAAACAAATGCCAATCCTTTCTATCAATTTATATATTTATCGCATTTTATTCGATTATTTTTATGATAAGATTAATAATTCGCGGATTATTTGTATCTATAAAGCGATAAATTCAAGAATATTCTGATTATATTCAATAAGTTTTACGCATTTATT
>JAQGBD010001112.1:0-18977 GCA_034698165.1 Punctoribates punctum | reverse complement strand
ATGCCCAAGGGGTGGGTATAGCCAAAATACCCCCTGAAATTTTTGGTTAATAGGACCCCCCCCCCCCCCTCGATTTGGCTCGGAAAATTTGACTTTTTAGCTCCGTCCCTACCCACTCTGCTTTTTTCCAAACGATTATAAAAAATGAAATAGTTATTTAGATAATGTTTTTTTTGATCAATAATTTTAATAAAATTTATAATCTGTTTCTCAATTTGTGAGTTAGTCTAAAATTAGCTTGTCACTATTTAAATATTGTCATCTCATTCCGTCACCATTTCATATAAATTTTATTTTTCATTAGTAAAGAATAAAATGTAATGAAATCTAATTTGATATTTCAGTTTCGATGTGGACGACACCACTTCTCCCAATCGAAATCTATTGGACGCCACCAGTCCTTCATCCGGTCTTATATTGCAGAATATGCCGACCAGAAGGGAGTCATTTCTCTATCGGTCGGACAGTGAGTTCGAAATATCACCGAAATCTGCTTCAAGACATTCATCGATTGGAAGCGGAGAGTCGTAAGTGTTTTAAAAATTTTCTAAATTTTCGGCAGAATTTGAATTAAATAGTCAGACATTAAATAATATTTGCCTCAAATCGAAAATATTTCTTATTATTGATAATTGAGTCTAATCTCTGATAATTTGAAGAAATTCTGGTCTCAAACATAGAATATATAAATTTGCAACGAATTCAGTGCTCTCTATGTTTTGGGAATGGATTCACAGATTTGAAAATATTCCTCAAATCGATATCTCTTCTCCAAAAGTGATGGTCTGGTTGTGTAGAATCTCAGCATTGGTTAGAGAGCTGTTCCTCTAATGGGGAACCGTCTCTGCAATTGCGTCAACCATTTGCGTCATTCCCAATACCAAAGAGAGACTGAATTATATGAAAAGCAAAATAGAGAGCGATATTCATAAAACATTTTGTTGACTCAGAATTTGAAGCGAATCTCAAATATATTTTTCATTCAAATGCCTTTAAAGAACTTTTAAAGATTAATAAAGGATTTTATCTCTTATTAAATACTTTAACTGAACTAAAAGCTGCAAAACCTTTCATTAAAAGTATTTTATTTTAGAAAAAAATGCAAAATCCTTAAGACCTGAAAATCCTATCGAAGTCCAAATTTTGGAGTTTTGTTCTGATTTTTGCGACTAATAGAAGCTCTTAATTACAGCACTCAATAAATGCTGTGTTAAAGAGATTTGAATCGAGAGAAGAAATATCGATCATTACTTGCAATACGTTTAATAGTATTTATTTGTTGTCGAAGTCATTCAATTAAATAATTGTGGAAAATATCGAAATTTTTGCCTTTACTTCGAATAAATATCTCTTTTATATCTAATAATAACAAAACTATTGGTAAACTCAATAATGATCTGCTTTTAATGACTTTTCGAATTTCCTAACAAATAAACATTATTTTTGACCACAAAATCTATAACTAATATAAGAAAACTGTTTTCTCCTGTTTTTGACTTTCGATTAATCGCTTTTAAGAGAAAAAATCATTCCTTTTGACTAAAAGTGGAGTTTGTGACACAAATCTGTCGATCATTATTCAGAGTCAGGCGCTATACCTGAGCCATAACTCCCAAAATCACTGATACTACGGACTAAAGCAAAAACAAGTAGTGCGTGAAGTCTTGTTATTAACCCATTCTTTAATGTATAGCATTCTCTCAATAAATTTAATTCCAAATTCTCGACCAAATCTCTCTCTCTCTCTCTCTCTCTCTCTCTCTCTCTCCCTTCTCTCCCTCCCTATCAGTCATATAATATTGTTTTGATGTCATATGATCCTAATTGTCTAAGGTGAGCTAGATTTTCTCGAACACTATAAATATCAGATATAACTCATATGACTCACTTTAATTGGTTTAATGATGACTTCCTTTGTGTGAAAACCCTGACGGAAGTCATACATTCTTTATTTGAGATCAAATCGAATAGAGTTTGTAAATTTACACCTAGGCAATCTCTTTGTTCAGTGATTGTTAATCGATGGGAGTGGAGTACTATAACTATAAATGTCAGTCCATTCTTAGAATAATTTCCTAGATTTTGATTTTTTGTACGGAAAATAAATTCTTTGTAAAAGTTATTTAAAGGGTTGGTCTCAACGCTCTCTAATTGAATTTTCAATTAATTCCTGCCTTGAACTTGGAAAAGGGCAGAACATGTTGGCTATTATAGGGGTTTGTCATCAGCCAGCAGAAATTGGTCAGACCTTTTGTTGAGCAGTGAAAAGGTTTTTAAGTTCCAAATAGGTTGACACCTTATTTTAACTTATTCATATTTATATGAGAAAGCTCAATTTTTCTGGTGCCCAGATTTTTTATGCCATATTTTTTGGTTTGCCTAGTCTAGTTTTTTCCCTGATCGACAATAGGTCTAACCAATTTCTGCTGGCTGTTTGTCATCACGACATTGCGAAAAAAAAAATGCTGGGTATTCGTCAAACTTCTAGTCGAGTGAGAAATGAAAATTATTTTGTCTTCATTTGATGTAATCCTAACTCAAGTTTGTTGAAGAAAAGGCGAAATTCTATTCAATTGGATATCGAATTCAATGATTGAAAAAATAATGCAAAACTTGATATTTGGCGGCAAATATATAATTGGTTTTACCCTTGAATTGATTGACTCCCAGTTGTGAATATACTATGCCTTCGAATGCTTTGACTGGTATTTTGCAAACCTGTCTGTCTATCAAATGCTCAAAAGAGTCCATTAGTTCAATGTTTATCCATCGATGCCTTTAATTATGAAAAATCTCATTAGAATTTATTTTCATATTAATTGAATTTTGAAGAGAAAGCTATAATAACTTATTATTAATAAGTATTGATTTTTCGAAAATAATTAGCTCTTCGATTGATTCCCAGATCAGTATCGGTTATAATTGACTCTGTGTTCAAAGTTTAGACATTTGCTTAATATAAATATAATTAATTGTTTGCAAAATTTGAAGAAAATGATGAGACGTAAGACAAGGTTAACCACTGCACCGTTGTGTTCGTAGTCTATAATTGATTTGATTTCCTTTACATTCAATTCTATATATTTTTTAATTTTCCGAATGAAAGCCTCGATTACAGGAAAAGATTTTATTTAATTTAATGTATGAAAAGAAGTCAAATAAAATAAAACCTGATTTTGTTGTGAAAACTATGTCTCGTTTATTGTAAACATTTATATTGAATAACATTTTAAGCGATAAATATCTAATTTGAGTGAATTTATTCAATGTTTTCTTTAAAGTGTTTCGTCTTTTTATTGGTTAATATCGACAATGATTTGCGAAAAGTTATTATTTATTTATTTTTTCAATATTTTGTCTGATATTTGGATTAAAACAATTTAATTGTGAGTGAAAAGTGATGTTCGCCTAAAATATTTTGTACTTAACTTTCGATTCGTTTTTGACATCATTTGTGATATTTCAAGACTTGGGATAAAACTATTTTTAATAGGCCTTTAAAATACGGGTTCGGGTGAGTTGAGAGATGAAGACATTCACTTAAGACCGGCGGACAATCTATTTATTTGAAACCCATCCAGAATCGTGACATTTGCCAAATGAGTTCAATAAAAGGGCAAAATCTAAGCCATTCCTCTTTTTAGTTTAGTTGTTCATTAATTGTGTAGCTCATTATTGGTACTTGATAATTAATTGATAGCGAAAATATTCTCTAAAATACTGAAAATTCTCATTAGTATCGCATAATTGAAATTCGGATTTAAATCTTTTTATTAAATCAAAGCTCTTATATACTGAACACAATCAACAGAATCGCAGCGAAAGACTTTCGTCAAAAATTGTTTGTATTAACGAATGAGAAAACGAACGACTCGTTTGATATTTGGAATTTGCATTTAACTCATTCATAATGTTTTAGATTTTAAGAAACTTTTTTTTCTCTAAAACCACACAAAATTTGGCAAAAATTCTCATCCAAGGGATATAAAAATAGCTGAGAAAATATGTTGACTAATAGTAATTTGAATTATTCTGAGCTCTGAGGTCTTAATATTGAAATTTAGTAGTCATGCGGTTTAAATCATTAAATGTACTCAATTTTATAGACCATTAAAACACATTTACTTTCAATAACTTCAATCAAATCACTCCCAAAGTTTCGAGAAATTTAGTTTTTATGTGATTTTATGTAAAAATTATTCAATAGAATATTCACGTCATAAGTCACAAGTGATTAGACGTCAATCGCAGTCCTTTCCATTCAAAAGGTGTTGAACTCAGTTAAGTAATAATATTATGTTTCGATATCTCGTTTTGTTATCATTTGATATCAATTCGCAAAACAAGTTTTTAGGATAAAATCACATAATTTACGAAAATTTTAATCATGAAATTTGAATCAAATTGACTTTTAAATAATCCATGCTCATTTTTATCCATTCAAAACGTTACTTTTGATAAGGTGAATTGGTTCACAGAATAATAATAAAAAGAGTAAATCTAAATGAAATTTTGAAATTCTATATGACATTGAATTAAGCATGCACAATACATTATATTTCTCCATCAACTCGGAGGGCATTCCATAAAGAATTCTATTAAAAGAAATGCTTTTATGAAATTCAATTCTTATTAATTATTTGTGGAAATGGATGTAAAGCTCAGAACATAATTTAATTTATAGACATTTTAAGTTTCGGTTCATTTAATTTCTTAATTTTTTCAAAACAACCAAATTATAAAAGAAATTCAATTATTCTTTCATTTAATTGTCAATAAGAAGTGGTAAGTAGCTTACCTAGCAATTTTAATATTCTAATATAGCGAATATCTGTTTGATATGCTTCGATTAAATTTGATCCCTGGTGAATTGATGATTCTTGTTTTTAGTCAACAATTTTCATCTTAAGCTTAGATGATATTAAAAACATCTCAGAATTTATTTGAAGAAATTTGATTATAAGTAGACTTTTTTATTTTGTTATTGAATTTTGTTGATATACAGCACTTGTGTTGTCATTTCATACAACAAGAGTTGTATTATCCCCACAGAATTGGATGCTTCTGGAATGAGCTAGGTTGTGTTTGCTCGGTTCCCATTTTTCAATTAAATTCTGAAATGTTTTATATTTGTGAATAAGTGCTCTGAACTGAAGTATCAATGAATGAAGAAATAAATGTCACACCAAATGAAAATGAGTGACAAAAGAAAGGCTTCTATTCTTCAGTCGTTTCCCTTTTATTCCCATTTCTTTTGTTATTTTCTCTAAGATTTTATTTTATGACAAATATTGCGGTTTTTGTTATTTTTCATCAATTATTTCATCAGAAGTTATAGTATTGTCAGTGTTTGTTACCGTTTATTCTTGTGCTCAATCTACACATGTATTGAACAGACAGACCGTTAGGTCTAATGCAAACCATTTATTATTAATTTCACGTAAATTCCTAAACGACTATTGGATTGCACCGAATGACCAAAAAATCGTTAAATCTTTTGATTTATAAAAATTAACTCTCATTTGTCTCTTTCAACTCAATTGTCTGATATATGCCAAGACTGGACTCGAATATAAAAAACAAAAGTCAAACAAATCATTATTTCCTTCCCTCACAAATATATTAAAGTATATGAGGGTTCGGTTAATTGGCTTTCCTTGAAATCAGAAAATCATTTTATTCATTAAATAATTCTATAATTCATTTGTGATTCCCATAAATTTATTGATCAATTCATGGGTTAATGTCAGGGTTCATTAGATTTCAAATTATCATTATGAAATGCTTAGAAACATACCAAGATAACTTTTCTAACGTAGTTCTCAAATAAACATATTAATTCTTGAGGTAATGTTGAGTTTTAAAGAACATAATTGTTATGAATGCCGTAATAATTATGTTATCAATTGATTTTCATATCGCATGATAAGAATCAATCGAAATTATATTTTTTATATGAATTCTCTAATCGAGACATTCATATATATAAACCGATATGAGTGCTCTTACTCTCACTATTCTCAGTATTGGTATCGTTTGGCACATTCTTCAGCTTCAATGAGACCGACTCCAACTTTGCTGATATTTGCCATTGAGTCAGTAGTGGCAGTCCTAGTGGTAGTGCTGCGGACTTTCACTGTTCGCTCAGAACAAACATACCTCGAGTGTTAGTCACACTCTTGTGTTTCATTTTCGATGTTATTCTTTTGAAATATAAGCAAAATTCAAAAATATTTTGTCAGAAGAGTTGATAGAATAGCAGACAATCAGTTGTGAATCGATTAATGTTTTTATTATCTCTTCTCTCAATTGTTATCCTGTTTTCAATGCTGTCTGTCTGTTGTGATAACGACTCACAATAACAGTAATAATAATAATAATATTGAAATTAAACTTCTATTAAATTAGTTTTCAATGCAATGATTGACATTAATTCTGTGCTGTTTATGTGTGCCTTAAATCTAGACTACGTTTACACCAGAATTGTTGATAATTGAGTGAAAATGAAGTAATATTATTGGAATATATCCTGTCTTATAATAATTTGCTAGAATTACCTGACTATTAGTCTGATAACTGATGGCATAATATATGGATATTTCTATGATTCTTGTTTTTGAAACAATAGTTTTGCTATCATTTCACTGATATCTCTCCATTTTAGTGATTATTGACGTTTCAATCAGACTTAGATGAGAGAGAATTACCTTCACTTGCATTCACTTCTTTCATATATTTGAGTGTAAAATATTCTGACTATTTGTGAGATGTTTTGTGTGATGTTCTGACGTTTCAATGAAATCATAGAGAAATCAAACATTTGTTTCTAAAACAATAAGATATTATATTAAACCGTTTGGTCTGTAATTTCAGACCTGAAGAATAACATTTAAAACTCATTAGTCGAGCAAATTTTTATTTTGCTTAAAATATCTCCCTTTGCTCTCTCTGTGCCGTTAAAATAGAGTAGTGTTCGCTCAGTCCTACAATTTTGTTGGCATTAAGTGCACAGAAGAGTTGAATCGTTGGGTCGACGCAGACCTAAAATGAAACAACTTTTGAACTGAGCAAGACTTCAAGCATTTGATTCTGTTGTGTGTATACATAATTATATTTAAGTCTTATCTCGATTTTGAGTATCTATTTTGGTGAATGTCCTCTTCCAGTAAACATATATTATGTGTCTCTCTCTTCAGCCATCAGTTTTGGGCTCTCAGTCACAGACTCCGTCACTCGAGTCTCAAAATGTGAACCAAATTCTGGGATTCAGAGGAGTCAGACATGAAGATTGAATCACTAATTATAAATCACACGAATTTTGTTCCCAATGCTGTGCCAAACGCTGGTCGGCGCCCTTTTCTACCAAAACGTATTTGAAATCTCTTTGTTTGTCTGAATTTGTTTTTATTTAAATAGGTTTTTGTGAGATGTAACTCCAGTTTTGAGTATTGACCCAAAAATCAATGTTTACTGTGATTAGTATTTGAGAGACAAGTATTTGATGAATAATTTGGTCACCGAAACGCTCATACATTGACATCGATATGAGAACTTCACAAACATTCACGTTTATCAGTGGTCAGGAAATCTCATAATTTGGCAGAATATACATCATATGAAGACTGTTGTGAATCACTGTTTGTGAATTTCAATCAATTTTTTGTCGGTTTCTCAATATATTTGCTATTTTTGGTTTTCTCTCAATTTTTCACAACTGATTTGCGGTCATATATCAGACATAAGGAAACGATATTTCATCGAAAGTATGCGAGAAATACATAAAACTATTTTTTTCTTTATATATTTAAGCCAATGAATGAATGGCCGAAAAACGATAACATATTTCGTTCGGACGAATACTTTTGCAGTGATTTTTCATTTGCGTTATATTCGCATATTTTTTATGCGTCTCTTATTTCGTGGTCTTAAGTGAATCGTCTAATCGTAAAACTGTGTTTCAAATCTTGTTTCCGAATATTTTCAAAGAAAAATATGGCAAATGAACGCCAAGAAACGGAAGAACGCCAGGGAGGAATGATTCCAAGAACATTCAGTACATCAGCGCTCAGAATCAAAAACAAATATTCATTTTGGGAGAGATTGCATTCATCACCGCGAAAGAGTGGCGGACCTTCCGTTAGCGGGTATGATATCATTATCACTAATCCATTGATCAATTCAACAATTTTTCATTTCTTATAAGTATTGTATTCAAAGGCATTATATTATTTCCTGAATTATTTAATAAGAGTTTATATGAAATATATTCTCTACATATCTGTATATCTATAATAAATTTGTTTTTAATGATGAGATTATTTTTAGTCACTCCACTCGTTCCTCACATTTGCCTTCAGATTAAGGATAAGTTTCTCACAAAATATTGCATTCATTCAAAAGTCGCAAATATATTCATAAATTGGTTATTTTGGTTCGCATTTCGGATCTATTATTTGATTTTCTGTATAAAAATTCTTTAATAATTTGATTGAGTTATCAATAATTTTGTTTTAATTTCACACTTAAATAGCCTTCTATTGTGATTGGCTTTAGATATAATTTAATCAGCTTTTTATATAAAACTGATTTTATTCCAGTCCCTGATTTTTAAGTGCTGTGGATTTAAAAGGGCTGTAGGAAAGCCTTTTTCAGATCAGTGCAGATAATATACAGAACAGAGAAGTAAAATGACATCAAGTGATCAATAAGTTGACGGCAGTGCCCAACAAAACAACTTTGCATTCAGTGAAAGCCTTTCATCGGAATCCCACTGAAAAACAAAACCTTTCTGTCGGCAAATATTAGCAAAAGGGAAGAGTAAAAAATGATATAAAGTTATTATCCTTATTACAGTATCTAATTTTGTGATCCATTTGTTCTTACAAATCATGTTTAAAAGATTTGATCTCAATTTACACAAATGTTCAGTCGTTGCTATATTACTGACCAAATTGGTATTACTTTTGCCCACAGTTTCTTCATTTTATTCCTCTCTATATCACATTCTCTTTGAATTCATATCAATCGATTTCCATTTCTTTATTTTCTCATTGGAGAGAGAGAGAGAGAGAGAGAGAGAGAGAGAGAGAGAGAGAGAGAGAGAGAGAGAGAGAGAGATTAAATTTACTAAACTCTTTAAAAGTCAAATATAATTGATTCAAAAACAGATTCTCGAAAATTACGTATTTTCTGGTATAAAATGGAGATATTTTGATGGAATTCTTGGAAAAAAATTTCATTTTTTCGAATTTATAGTATTTTTGAGTTCATTTAGGGTTGTCTTCAATTATGGCAATAAATGACATTTTTTGCCATTTAATCGACGCCTCCACTAAAATATTTATATTTTTAGTTTAAAAGAAGCAGAAAATGATTGGCTATTGAATGACAGACAAATTTTCTCATATCTTTTCATATATTCATAAACTAATAAAATGAAGAAAAAAATAGTTATCTCTGTCTCCCGATCGACATAATCATGAATTTATCTGTAATTGAATCAACAAATTTTATTAATTTGTTTCATTCGTTTATTATGAATTGTACAAGATAATTATGATTGTGCTTTTCTCTGTTATTGTCGCTATTATTAAATTAGAGCACAAATATTGGAATCCATTGAGAGTAACATTTGATTGGGTTATGTCTCTTATGTCTGTAATGTTTGCAAAATCTGTTAATTATTCGACAAAATTAAAAATTTTCAAAAAACCTGATCATTATATGAAGGGATGTGAAGCGATGAGCTATAAAGACATGCCTTCAAATCAATAGTGTCGTCGTAACAATACTTTTACAGCGCTTCGGGTAATAAAGTCTAACCTTTTTGTTTGAAATATTTCCTTTTTATTGATCAAGACTTAACTACGTTATTCATGCATAAGTCTACGAACAACATTCAAATCGGAAACACATTACTCAATATTCTGTAGACATTTAATTGAATAGAAAAAGAATTTGCAAATGATTTTGAATACAATTTATTTGCGCCAAATAATTGAGTTTAAGACTAAAGGAATTTTTCAAACGAATTGGCGATCGATTTCTCGATACAAAGCTTTCCAACAAATTTTTCAATACTTTTAACTTTCATTGACTCTAAAGACTTCAAAAAAATTGAAAACTGAATGGAAATTAAGAAAAAAAGGAATGAACTCAGAATCGACTCCATCTTACACTTTATTCTTGAGATTTAGTAATTCATAATCTATTTGTATTTAATTTTATATTATATTTTATTTAACTTTTTTTTATTAGAATTGAATTTTCAATCACTTGTATTCTTATAAATAATGGTTGATCAAGATGGATTCTCAAAAATTCCCTCAATTCAAAATATTCCCTTTCAGAACAAATAGGTCCCATGTTAAGTTTTCCAAGCCTAGGGGTGGGTCGTGATGTTAAAATTTTCGGTCTAGGGGCTTTTAATTTGGGTCCGCACATTAGACCCACTTCCAGATGACTGGTATATTGAGATACTCATAAACATTAGTGAAAAGTATGGGACCACTTCCTCCAACCCAACCCTGTTCTCAATCAATTTGAGGATATGGTTGAGTGTTATGTTTATAGCCTTTAATCCATTTAAAACTAAATTGAATTACTCTGACATTTGAAGATATTTGAGTTCACTTTAATCAAACCGTTCGATAAATTTAAGGTTGACTTTAAAGAAACTCAAAAATTAATGAACTAGGTTCCTCTTGTTTTGATCCTCAAAATTGATCCTCTCTACATTCTAACAGTTTTCATGAATTTCTAGGTCTTAATTCAATTTAAAGTTTTTGAGAATGTTCTAGATGCAAAAGTATATTTTATTTGTTTTTGTTATCAGTTTAAACTTAATTAACTTTTTTCAAATTTAGAAAATACTTATTAATATGATTTTTGAATTCAGAGCGAATTCCGGTTGACTTGTGCTGTATATTATGCAAGAGCATAGAATAGTAGTCTTGTTTGCGTATATTGTTTGAAACCTGTGTATACTTTCACCACGGGTTCCCTCTCTGGACTTTACTCAATTCAATTGAGTGTAAACTTTGTATTCGATGCGATTGTTAGGGTCTCATAATTAGTAATGGATCGCAGCGAATACTTTACATCAATTACCAAGCTTATTCTAAAGGGTATTTGTCGAACATTTTATTTGACTTCTTTTAGTGACTTTTATTTGTTTCTTTCTGAAAGTGGTTCGCATTTAACGGCAAGAATTGAATCAACTTTTTGTGTGTCTCAGCATTGAGTCTACCATTGATTTCATCGGGGATTTCACTTCAGTGTAATTTTTTTGAGTAAATCCAATGCAATTCTATGAGACTTTTTACGTCAACTCAATTCTTGGAATTTTAAGTAAAATTTTGATTTTATCGTCAGATTATAATATATTTAAATTCTGTTTTCAATTCAAGAGTTGCCCTCTCTTTGAATTTTAAGTATTTTTAGGAGAATTTAATTGAATATTCAGAATATTCTTCATATGAAATGCTCTCAACTTATGCTTTGCTTGAATTTAATTCTGTGAATAAATTGTGATTCAACTCAAGTGGTAACAGTCCTTAGGCTATGCCTCTCTTTATGATGAATAAAGTATGCATTTAATAATGGATTTAATAAAAGCAAAATTACCGGTCATTTGGTACTAACATTGAATTTGTGTAACATTTGGGTCGTGTCTTAACGTCTTTCACGTTTTGTTTCCAATATATACCATATATTCCTTCAAATATTATTTTTTCAGTCCAACCACTGAATTGTCTGAACATACAATACAACTAACATTTACTCTCTGTGTAAACATTCTCAGAGCACAGACACAATTCTGTGCTGTTGTAGAGGAACGTCGTATTGCTCGGAACAGCTGCAAAAATTTCACGAATTTGATCAATAAAATAATCGATAACAATGTTTTCAATTATTTCTGATGAAATTAATCCCTATTTCTCAATGAACTTTTCAAAAAACATGTTCGAAAAGATACTGATTTTGAAATATTTCCATCGTTTCAAAAAAGATGAAAATATCAGATTAAATGCAGAACTTTTTCAGTGATTTTTTTGTTTAAAAAAATAATAATTTTGCAATAAATTGGATTATTTTGGTTTTGTGTCATTAAGATTGAAATTTTTCCGCCGAAACAGAATAATTGATTGGAAAGGCGTCTCATTTTGAACATCATTTTTCTTTGTATGGATTCCCTTTCTGTTTATTCTGTGCCAGCAATTGATTGCATTCATTAATATGAATGGAATTAATTAATAGAGAATTTCTGGGATAAAAACTATTCTTGAAACTGATTTTTCATTCTCGCCTTAATTAGACAATTAATTCATTTGTTTCTTCATTTTTTTTCACTCAATTTATTGCTCTCTTATTTGCAATGAATGTTATTTTTTCGTCAAATGATTTGAGACCCGAATTACAATCATATCTATAATGTGTTTATCTGATTGCAGACACGGCGAGGACCTAATCGTCACACCATTTGCACAAATTCTGGCCAGTCTTAGGAATGTGCGCAACAATTACATCCATATAACGAATGTACCATGTCCAGTTAATAGGTGAGCCTTCACTTTACTCCTCTAATTGAATGCTGAAAACCTTTTCTGGCGATAGACTAACAGATAATAGTTTTAATTGCATTTGTTTTGCATTTACATTGATCTCAATTATTAATCAATTGATTGGAATCAATAGGAATTAGATTTGTTTTTTGGGACACCTTTTTGTCAATCAATCAAATTATTTTTAAAACAAAAGTTTACAAAAATTATGTTATATTTCTTTTGCTCACAAATTAATGTAAATTAAGTAATGTTTGAAATAAGAGTCAAATGACTATAAATGTCATTAAATGAATAATTCATTTGAGCAAAACTAATGGCAAATCATATGAAACGATGACAGGCCTAAAGAAAACAGACGTCCGTCTTATACATCACTTCAACAACAACTGCAACAATCGAAACAACAGCCCCTCACCGACGATGCTGTCAATAAACTAGCGTTGGATACCCTCGAAGAGCTTGACTGGTGTTTGGATCAGTTGGAGACTATACAGTCGCACCGGTCGGTGGGTGATATGGCCACATCCAAGTTCAAGAGAATGCTCAACAAGGAACTCAGCCACTTCTCAGACTCCAAATCTGGTTCACAAATATCTGAATATATTTTCCGCACATTTCTCGGTATTTAATATTCATATGATTTGCAAATTTTGATTGAAATTTGAGTTTAATTTATAGAAAATAATGTTTATTCAAATGTCAATTCAGACAAACAGGAAGACCTCGACCTTCCGTTTCTTAGGCTGGAGGACGGCATTGCCCAGCAATCTGGGCCTGGTCATGTGGTGGCTACAGCCAAAAGCATTCTACCCGGCCCTATGAACAGACCAGAGCCGATGCTTCCCAAAGCCGGCCAAATGATGTCACAAATAACAGGAGTAAAGAAGCCATTGAGTCATACCAATAGTCTGACAAAATTGCCAAAACATGGCGTCGAAACGCCTCACGAGGAAGAAATGGACAAGATCTTCGAAGAAATAGACAGATGGGGTTTAGATATGTTCAAAGTGGCCCTGTACTCTAATAAACGACCCCTCACTTCAGTTATGTATACAATTTTCAGAGTGAGTTCAGAATTTCATTAAATCTTTTATTCCCTTTTTGTGTGAATAATAATCATTAGATTTTAATGTTTTCTCTTATATTATATAATATTTTGCATCAGAAACGATGAGAAGAAAACAGAAAATTTTACATTTTATTCGAGCAAACATTTCATTGCATTTTTGATGATATTTTAAAACGAAAATTATGTTTAGTATTCGTCAAATGGTCAATATTTCTAATAAATGTCTTTGAAATCTAGTAAATGAATATTACTTTCATTTACTCAAAAATATTTTCCACATTTAATTACTTTTTTTTCGATTACTTTGAAAAATATTCATTTCATTTGATTTAATTATATTTAAATTTTTAATTCAATAAATCGACAGAAAAGATGAGAAAAACAAATGGAGTTATAAAATAATGTCATAAATAAAAGACATCTGATTCTGATTCTAATGAGTGTTTTCTATGCAAACAAAAATAGGCCACAAATCAAATATAGAAAATAGTTATTATTGTTATTTATCATTATTTATGATAAGTTATCAGTTTTTTCACTTTTATATAATAATAATAATAAGTTAATTGAAAATAAAGTGATTATAAGTTAATGTTATCCATGTTTTGAACGATAGGCTCGTGATTTGATAAAAACATTCAAAATTCCTTCGAAGAAATTCATAAACTTCATGATGACTTTGGAAGAGCACTACCTCAACGTTCCTTATCATAATAGTTTACACGCGGCTGATGTCGTTCAGTCGGTTCACGTTCTTCTCTTATCGCCGGCACTCGACGTAAGTCTAAACAGTTCTCTACTCCTGTATTACTCTTCAATTAATTATTCAATGTTTGCACAGCTCTCGGATAAGACTTGTGTTCACTCACTAATCGATTCAAACAAAACTGTTAGAAGAAAGCAATGATTTTTGATTTAAATTGGTTTAGAATTTATTGATCTATAAATGCAATCCATTGAATAATTGAAAGAATTTTTAGAATTCATTGTCAGAAATATTTGTTGAATTGAATTGAATTTCAGTAATTTTCGTACAGAATTTCGTCAGAAAAATGAGAATTTAATTTTGGAGATTAGATGAGAGGTTCTCTTAGAGAGGACCCGAACAGAGATCACCACTAATTGCAAATATTCTGAATAACAGATTCTTGTTTTCTGTTGACTTTTAGTCGGTTTTCACTGATTTGGAAATACTGACGGCTCTATTCGCGGCCGCTATTCACGACGTGGATCACCCGGGAGTGACTAATCAATATCTGGTGAATTCAAGCTCTGAGTTGGCCCTTATGTATAACGACGAGTCAGTGCTGGAGAACCACTCGTTAGCGGTTGCCTTCAAAGTGCTTCAACTCGAAGAAACTGACATTTTTGTTAATTTGAATAAAAAGCAAAGACAGACACTGAGGAAAATGACCATTGATATGGTCTTGGCTACTGATATGTCAAAACACATGAGCTTATTAGCGGACCTGAAAACTATGGTCGAGACTAAGAAAGTGGCCGGAAGTGGAGTTCTCCTTCTCGACAATTACACCGAACGAATACAAGTGCTTCAAAATATGTTACATTGCGCTGACTTAAGTAACCCCACAAAGAGACTCGAAATTTATAAGCAATGGGTTGAAAACGTTATGGAGGAGTTCTTTCAGCAGGGTGACAAAGAGAGGTCACTCGGCCTCGACATCAGTCCAATGTGTGATAGATATAATGCAACCATTGAAAAGTCTCAGGTCTGCCATCACTTCATTTCTTATTTCTTTTGTATATTAAATATACAAAAACAGAAATTAATTAACTCATTCTGTTCTCTGATTGTGAATCTCATCAATGATTTAACGATTGAAAGCAATAAGTATTAGTCGTCGACATCAGAACAGTTAGATTTGATCCAAAAGAGGACAGAATTCGATCGTCTCTTCAATTATTTGAAGAGAAATCAAATTAATTGAATTTTTGAAATATTTACGTCTATTTCGTGTTATTCTCTGATTTGCTTTTCATATAATTTATGTCTTCCCTATGTTCCCAATGTTCCCGATTCGCCCACATTTTGACATTTTCTCTGAAAAGAATTCCTTATTTAAAATATTAATCTCTCGATAATTATATGATCTTGATCCTTTACCAATCGCTGCATAATGGAAATCATCACTGAGTTATACCTCATAACTTTGAATTGATCTAAAACTGATTAAATAGTGTTCATGTTAATGTTCTGTTTGATACCTTGCTTATCTGCTTATATACTTACCGTTGTATTAATTAAATTATAAATATTTTTAATTTCTATGAGAAGAGTATTTATCGGAATTATTATTAAAACAGAATTTGTTTTCAATTTAAAAGAGAAATTTGACCCAAATTTAGGTCTATATTAATAATTGTGTGAATTTGTATTATCTCTTTTGAAAGGCAAGTGTCACGACTGAGCGCCCAAATAACACTCAGACCTGGTCTTGAATTTAATGTAAACTCTGTTCGTTAGACATTCCTCTAATAATTGCCGAGAGAACAGAATTAACCGAACAACCAAGAGAAGAGAGCTTTTCTTTATTGGGTTGTCTCTCATCTGGAATACTCTCTGAAATCCAGTTATTATCAGACATTGGACCCGACATTAGAGTCTATGTATGAGCTCTTCGTTTGAGAGTTTCTATCGATTTGTTCAACGATTGCATTAGTGATGGCATTAGTGTTGGTATATGTGATGCAAATTCGGCCTCAATTCTCGTCATTCATTCGATATTTATTTGGAAAAACTTTGAGACTGTTATTACCCGAGCATTATATGTGTGTTGACTCTGATAACCGTCACATTTGTTTTCTTTTATTATCTCAAAAGGGATTTTATCGACACAATCATTAATATAAGAAAAAAAATGTGAAAACCTCTTCAAATCAGATCTTTTTACCTGTTTTTCAAATGTTTTCAATGTTTTGAAAGAAATCTAAAGACGATTATATTTTTTAAGCAAAACATGTCTTAGATTTGAATGAATTCATTGCAAACTTATATTATTTTTATTGAAAATTCTTTGAAAACAATTAGAGTAAGAAATAGTCAGAACCAATAGATTTTCTTTTATATCATTTGAGAATTGAATGTTTTGTATATTTTATTAATAACTAAAATAATGAGCACTTCCTAACACATCCTACAAAAGAGGATAAATACATCATTCATTCGTTTGTGTTATAAATGAGCCAAAGCCTAACGATCCCCATTCAGTAGGAATATTAACTTAGAAACTGATTTCCATATTCATAATGAGTTCATTTTGAATACCAACGAAATATAAATACCGTTATATTTATACTTATGGTCCGCAGAGTTGTGTATAAAATTTACAATTAAATTGTGTCTGAATTTGCATTTTTGCAGCGAAAACAATATTTTCTTCACTTTTCTGTCAAACAATTCTTTATAAATACTATTTATTATAAGATTTTCATCTCATCAGAATAGGTTTGCATTTCATTATACCAGCCTTTGGCTCCAATATCGGTTAGGGTTAGACTTTATGTTAATTTTATGCCTTTCCTATTGAGGTTCAATTTTTAAATTTAAGAATTAATTGAATTCTCCGATGAATACTTGATTTGATCAAAATTTGAATTCAATTGAATTTGGAATTCATTCTAAAAAATCAATATTTTCTGTCTGGAAGCAAATGAGTTCATTAATTTGATCCAGATCTATTAATGAACAAGTCATTCAAAATCATGTGAAAATTAATGGACTTTTTTCTGATTATAAATGCATTGGTTTTCCATTGGATAACCCTTTCCTTATTCAACACTCTTTATTCTCTTGATATTATTGAATATTTTTTTCCTACCAAATGACTCATTCATCACTGAGTTATCGCCAGGGGGTATAGCTCAAACCCCCCTATTTGTTGGTCGGATCATACCCCCTCCCCACCCCGAAATTTGAGTTTAGACCTAAAAAAGATCAACAGAATTCTGGCCGGGAAATCTTACCTTGGTCCCCCTTTCTCGTTTTTTTCTTCGAGGCCTCGGAAATAATAGGGCTACTTCCTGAAAAATTTCTTGGATGTACGCCCCCCTCTGAGCTTGGGTACCTTGGCGTTCACTGCCATCACTCAGAAATCACAAGTGAAGATTTAAAATTTGAAAATGATCCTGATAAGATTAGATACGACACCAGAACGGCAATTAAACATTCAGAGAACAACACGAATGACATTATTATTATTTTTAATATGTTTTGAGACAATAATTATACTTCTATTGAAAAATTGACTTCAATTAATATTTTGACTTTTTATTAAAGGTTGGATTCATAGATTATATCGGTATGTATTCTGTATTATGTATTATATATTTTGTATTTTGTTTTCTCGCATTTTGACATTTATTTGAAATTTATGTGATGTCGAGTCGATTAGAAATTAGATAAAAGTTATATAAATTTTGCTAAAAATAAAAATTGTAATAAAGATTACCCGAAAAGAAAGAAATTGTGAGCCCAGAGGTTCTCAGAATCCATTCTAACCTTAGATAATATAAAAGATGAGTAGTATTTGATTTTCTTCTTTCGTCGATATATTCGCTCATTTTTTTCCTTTTTTGTCTTTTTCATCAATTTTTTATTTCTCTTTCATTCGTTCAAACATTTAATGTAAGCGTATATACGTTTGAAGTGAAGAAAAGGCATATAATTCTTGTCTGCGATCTCTCAGACAATGAGTCCAATGGAAGAGTCACACAAAAGACAATGAAGGATCTGGTGGTTAGCCCTTACAAAAAGTGTTATATAGACCAACAGGAAACCCATTATTAGTTTTCATAGTCTGCGAGAAACTCATAAAATATTAATTTTTGTTTTAAGCCATTTCTTCAATTTTTAAGGGATTGCATCAGAGAAGACCTTTTCTAATGAAAAGTTCAGAACATATAAAGATATCGATTTATTAAACGGGAAACCCTTTTAAGTTCACATTTTTTCCCAATAAATCAAGAAATTATCTATGAACATTTGGAAAATGCTGAACTATTTTTATCGTCAATCATTTTTTCAGTACATTTGACGCCAAATACAAAATCTCTTTTAAAGGGAATCAAAACTAAAAACTCACTAATTATGAGAGGATTTAAAATTTTGGTTATTTTTTATTCAGAGTCTTATCGTTAGTCAAAATATTCTCAATTTTTTAAACAAAATTATTTATTAGTGAATAAAGTGGTGAACTCGACAGCAATTAATCACTTGAATTGATTAAACAACTTTTCTCATAAACATTGCTTTAGTTGTGAAATATTGTCTGAAATTCTGAATATATCAAAACCAGACATCGCCAAGCTCATCCACCTCAGGG
>JAQGBD010001111.1:0-18978 GCA_034698165.1 Punctoribates punctum | reverse complement strand
AGATTTATGTACCACTTCGCCTAAAATTTTTGATATCCCACTTAGCCTAAGAAATGATCCCATTTCGCATAATATAGCATGAATAATCTCAGCCAGATATGGTTTGAGGCAGAGATCGGAAATGTCCTTGCTAACAGCAAAAAATCATATCGGGATTCTTTGAAAAACTACCAAAATTACCAAGGCAATAAAAGTTAGACCACATGTGGACAAATTTTCATAGTTATAGATTTGAAAATGGCTAAAATGTCTAAATTTCACCATTAAAATTCCATTGAATAGTATTAGGCGAACTGGGATAATGTTATCTATGATTAGGCAAAGCGGGATTAGGCAAAGCGGGATTAGGCGAAGTGGGATTAGGCGAAATGGGGTGGAACCCCCCTAACTGGCAATTGATATTTTATTGTCTTAAACGATTAAGGACATCATGGGGAACATTTAAGTCTCTGGGGGGAAATTCATAGCAAAAATAGTTTGAACGCTAGAGGGCCTCAAAGTCAAAAATTAAATCAAACATTTATAAGTGATTGGTGCATTGATTTCCATTTAGAAATACATGCTGAATCGAATGGTGATAATTAGAATAGGCTGTCATCAATAATACAAAGGATATGGTCGATTTATTAAAAATTGAAAATTCAAATTGAGATTTGAGACGTTATTTGTGGATTAAATATAAAATGATGAATTAACATGCTATTATTTGATCATCTAGATTGTGAATATCGAAAAATAAAATTGATTTGAAAAATCGAAATATTCGAATTGAGATTTGAGACGTTATTTGTGGATTAAATATAAAATGATGAATTAACATGCTATTATTTTGACATCATTATCAAAATGAATGATAAAATATATATTGCAGTATTACTATGGTGGTCATTCCCTACAATATAATATCTCATAGGGTCAAGTGGGCCAACTTCTTTGAGAATACTCTAGGAAGTATTAAACCTTGCTCATATTAAGTTAAATGTAAAAATTTTAAAAATCGTTAATTGTTTTTGAATTGAAAACAAACAAATTGTCTCTAATTATCGGATAAAAGTTTTTTTTTCCGATGAATGATTCAAATTAGTTGAATAATAATTGTGTTTCACATTCAAAGTTAAAGTTTATTGTTTCAGATCATAATTTTAATAATTATAATAAATTAAAAATAGAGTCGGGAACTGACTTATCAGAGGAATGTGCAAACATTGGCATAAATCCAAAAATCTGTAAACTTTTGTCCAAATTAACAAAAGGCATAAATTGTTGAAAAGGTATTGTTCTTATTTAAACAAAGCACAAACTTAACTACAGAATCACCAAATTATGTATGGACATTTTCTAACCATCTGTTGAGGATAAAAACCTGGATAAAAAGGGTTTGGCAACAAATAATTGGTAACTTTAAGTAAACCGAAATACATATGAAAATAATAAATTAAGTATCGAATGAAAAATAATTATGAATTAAGTGAACATAATTTGAGTGAAGTTTGAAATGAAATATAAGATTAAATTATAAACTGTTTGTAATATTTTGAGGGGAGTATTGTTTGCGTGTATTTATAGTTGAATTGAAATAAGAATTTCATTAGACGTCAGAACAGAAAACGATATATTAATTCATTCATCGATTCGTTTGATATATTATTTTGGAAATCGATTTTATAAATAACATATGTATTCCATTCGTTACTTTCATTAGCTTTTATTTACCGTTTTTTATCGCAATAAATTACAATAAATAATTTATGTGCTAGATAGCCTATGGGAAATCAGTCCGAAATAATATCCACATGCAAATTACAGCGATCAAATCTCCAAACCACCAGGGACAATTATTCTCTAATCTTCGATTTGAAGGAAACTGTATCAAAACAAACAAGATTAATATTTTACAAAGTATTAGTTGAGTTGATCTTATAATTTATGGATTTATCAGTTTAGAGAATCCAACAAATAGTAGAGGAGAGCCTCTAATGCCTTATCCTCTTAATTGTCAAAATCAGAGTAACTCTCAATCAAATACGAGTACTCTTTAGATGTTTAATACATATGTTATCGGATTCACATATTTCAAGTAAAATGTGTACATTAGATCAGATATAATCATTTATATGAGCAAGGTGAAGCTAACTAGCTAAAATCGCGTTCCCCTTTCAACTTATATTTAGACAATCTTAAGAATAAATGGTTTTGATTTGTTACTCATAATAAGATTGGTTGCCTCGAATAAGCTAGTAGGTTTTCTCACGTTATACTGTATTAGAGGAATGTATTTAAATTGGATGAAAACCGGTGAAAACGATTAAGATATTTATGAAACGAATATTGACGTAGAATAAAATGAATCAAAAATTATGAAAACAATCGTTTCTTATGAGAAAATCGACGCAAAAATAATAATGAAGTGGAAGAAAATAATATAAATATTGTTATCATTTTTTAAAAATGGGATAAATTCTTTTGGCCACCAAATAAAGGGAGTTCTCTGTTAGTTCTCTCCTCTATACTAAACGCCATAATATAGAGAAATAAAAGTTCATTCAAAACCGAAATTTAAATGATGTTCAACAGAAAAAATAACGTAATATTCATATTTCAAGTCATAAGGATTTTATACGATTTTTAAAGAGTAAACGTTTTAATAGAGGCAAAAGTGAGCATAACTTTGAAAGCTTTTTCTTTTGATTCGTGAGCTGACGATCTATAATAGCTTTTGTGATTAGTGGCGAATCTGTAATACTCTTCCATTATTTCCTGACATGAAATTCACTTTTGCGCCACTCTTTTCCAGATTAAACATTTACTGAATATAAAATACATTTGATTAATAAATTGTAGAAATGAATAATCTTTTGAATATTTCAGATTCCAAAGCTTTACACGACTTAAACCCGGCTTTTGTTTGACGTTAGATAAAGAAAATCAATGATGAAAACCATGAAAAAACTAAAATCAAGAATTTCTTTAGTTTCTGAACCCGTTTTAGGTTTTTATATCGAAGAAATCAATTTCTGTGTCTTTACTGATACACTTGAAAATAATATTCTCTGCAAAAATCAAGTATTCTATATAAATAAAAAAATAGTAGTGATCTCCCGGATAGAGATCGTCTAATATGGTGTTGAAAGTGATGTTTTGATAGTCACCAAAGAATATACTTTTCAATAGCGATTGGCTTTAAATCAAATCAAAACTATTGAGCCTTAAATGAGTTTAGAAAATAAGGAGATATTATACAACTTATGTCTATAATACCCAACATTTGAATGGGTTGTGAGAGAAGTTTTCTAACAATTGTGTTATTTGATTAGTTTTTGTAAATCTAATGATGCGTTCATTTGTCAACATATGATAACAAGTGAAGACTTGTCAACACTGTCTCCAAGTTATGTGATTCAAGAAAACCTCATTTAAATGAATGTGAAAAATCGCAAAATCAGTTTTTGGTGACTCATAACTGATAACTGAATTTCTTATATATGATAGAAGTGACAAATCAAAGCAATTGTATTTATGCGACGACTGGCACACGACTGCCATACACTCTGGCATTCAATAATGTCAAATATGGTCGAGAGAACAGAACTCAATCATGATTTGCTAGAATAGAGCAGAAACACAATTTTCGGGAGAAATGGCTTCTTTGGAGCTGATCACTGGCTGCACAGTTCCTAATTCCTGTGCCGCACTTCAATTTGAATCGTGATTTTGTTCTTAGTCTCGAATAAAGCACAATATTGCCGAGCAATGAGTCTCAAATGGAAATCTTTATCTGGAAATAGAGCTAATTAGGCGACTGATCGGAGGGTCAAACCAGCAAAAGGTAACTCCGAGTCATATATTAGTTGTTGTCGTTGTCCACACTTTTCTCTATTTTGGTTTTGAACAAAGCATTGGCAAAGACTAAGACTATTACCTCTCAGTTATTGGTATCGTAAGAGTAAAAGTCAAAGAAAGTCAGTGAAAGTGAGGCCAACAGTAAAAGTATAACATATTATGAGCTTTAGTTGCAGTGACAACAACTCAACTCAGATCCTAAAGAATGTTATTATTGGATACGACATAAGTATTGTCGGCATTACTTAACCCAACAATGTCTTCAATGTCTTCAATGTGAGCGCAAATAAGTTAAGGTGGACTGTCATCAACGGTATGTCCGCCAAAAATGCTCTCATAAATGAAAATAGCAGAACAAGACTCAGATCGGGGAACGAACGACAAAATTAACGATTGATTAATAGATAAATGTTAGACAATTGAACCATTGATTGATCAATATATCCAAACATCGATATATCATTTGCCAAAACTCTCTCCCAACTGATTGGACAGACATTGAAAATTCTAAACTGGGATCGCACTGACTGATGAAGCCTCGGATCATTAGTTTCTATGAAAGGAATCATATTTTCTGTAAGTGTTTGGCAGAAGAAAAGCCAATAAATTAGTTTGAATGTTAAATGTGGGGCACCGGTGACTACTCCAGATCAGAGGCTTAGTTGTCTACTATTGTCTGGATTCGCAACTTTACAACAATTTAGCGCACAATTCAAGCACTGCTTCAATGCCTTCCACCAAATAATAATAAAAAATGTGAACTCATTTATAGGGGAAAAGGCGAACACAAACTCTCTCTATATTGAAGAGGATTGATGTTCAGGTATGCTATCGTATGACTCCATTGTCGAACTGATGCTGCGATTCACTCGTATTATACAACTTTCAACTTTAATAACTTGATAACTAAAGGCACGGCATCGACGGCTCAACATTTAAAGCCAATCTCTAAACTTATTGATTTACTCGATCTTTTGCCTCACATTTCTTAAGAATATTAATTAATAAAAACTCAAAGTCTTTTAATTACATCGATTTATCTCAAAATCTGAATCAAACTACAAGTCGTTACGACATTCAATAAGTTCTTAATTAATGTTTGCCTTAATTTTTAAAACTTATCTAAAAAGATATGAATTTTTTGTGAATCGGAGATTAGTTTTTATAGAATAAAATTTATTATATTTTCAATCACTGCCTAAAAGAGCAAAACTAAGAGTTATATTAATATTTGCGAAAAAGTGTAATATTTAGAAATTTTTATTTGATTGACGCAAATAAAACATTTAATCAGAAGGTTTCAAATATTTTGCATTTCTTTTCAGTTTCTCTCAAATATTCTGTCAAAGAGTAGGCTTTCATAGGAATTAACATCAAATCAAATTAATTTCCAACAAATCTATCAACTTTTCTATTCAATAATTAAATGTATCGCTATATTGAATAAAGTTTAATAAAACCAAATCATTGGACAAAAATGACTAAATAAGAGATAGGACAGACCTGGAAGGGATCGCCACCACACCAGATCTTCAACCATTGGCTTAATATCATTTGGAAAGCAGTTGCGACCAAATGTTGACTCAATAAATAACTAGTTGTTTGAGTGATTTGAGTTTGAAATTTGAAGACTACTTCAGATGACTTAAATGAAAGAATGACTGAATTTCAGCACAAATTTAGTGCAAATTATTGAACGTTATATAACGTAATGCCAGCGATGAGTGAGTGGAGAGACTCTGAACACAGAAATAGTTTTGCAACAGATTGTAGGGAAAGTGGTCTATAAATGGGTTTTTTGTAACGTTGTCTCTATTGGTTACATAACTTTGCAGAGACTGCGCTCCGATTCCATTCCTATTCCTATTCGACTCTTCTTTAAACGAATTTCAATTTTCGGCTTCAAATCAAAGTCTAATCAGAATTAAATCACTTCAAGTGAACAAATAATTGATTTTTCTTCTGAGAGAAAATATTTTCTTTTATTGTTTTATAGTTTGGGAGCTCTTGTGAAACATACTTTCTTGGATATCATGGATATATGCATGAAGTTGGCACCAATTGATCTTGATAGGATGAACAAAAAATGCGATGGATTGCTGTAGAAAGTGTTGGATAGCATATCATTTATTGGGTAAAACAAATTTGAATTAATTTTTTCAGAGATGATCCTTGCCTTTAATGCCATCAATTTGTTTGAAAGCTTTGTGTGGTTTGGGTTTCCAAACACATCGCTCAGAATTTGCAACTTTTGATTGAAAACAGAATCAGAATAAAGTTTATGAGAAATGAAGGCTTACCTGATGTGACCATAAGAAGCAAATTTGGATGACTTTTATTTCCGCACATATTCTCTATATTCGATGGTTTTAGCGTTCATTGAATTATTGGTCTCTGAAATACTATTAACTTATCAATGAATAGCATTCACACAATTTCGTTGTCTCTACTCTTTTCTGACAAATAGTCTTAATATCCATAATATTATTTCTCTATTGAAATCTCTGAATTTCACCCATAATTTGATTGAAAAATCACGTTCTTTGCTATGATTTGTATAAATCATATCAAAAGTGGTCAAACATTCCTATGACAGCCTATAATCGAAGAAAAACAAAGTGTAAATATGACCTATCATCTTTATTATTTATTGGGTAATCATTTTTCCATCAATGAATGGAAAATATATTCAATTTTATTAATACTATTTATTTAATGTAAACTTTACGAAAATACGACATATATTTCTTCAAAAATCGATTCCAAGTCCATTAATATAATATTACTACAGATTAGATATATTACACAATTCCTATTTAAATTCAAATTTTTAATTCGAACAAGTTTATATCATTTGTATCTAATTTATAATGTTGTTATATATTCTATTGGACTAACCTTGTAGATTTTTGTAAATTCTATTGAGTTTTCTTTTAATTAAGAATTAAGTTCTATGATTTTGCAATATTTTGTGTCACAATGGGTGTACAGAAGGGACTCAAGGGAGTAGAGGGCATATAGTATGCCTTATATTAGAATTTTTTATATTACGCCTCCGCTCAACAAAATTTAGTTAAGCATTATATTTATGGACAGACACCTTGCGAAGGTTGAAAACAAGCCCTATCCTCCCGAGAAAGAAATTTTGGACATCCTAAGTGACAAATGGTGGATATCAGTTATTACCGCAATACATATTAGTCAGTTATTGAAGGGGCGGACCAACTGTTCAAATATTCTGTTTTGAGAACATTGAGCGCAAAATTTATCGGAATTTCATTTTTCATCTCTATTTCCATTCTTGTAGTGTATGTCTGACGAATGGTTTTGATGTTCAGATTATATCTGATATGAGTTGCCTCTAATATATGGTAATAATGAGTCCAATCGCTTATTCCATGTATTTATGAATAAAGGCTTTCAATTGAAGTTCTGAACACAGATTTGAAATAAATTAAATTGAGTTTCGCTTCTATTCTGTTATCTAACAAACAAACGAATTGAGTCGAAGATAGGCTTTGACTTTAGAGCAGAAGTTCACTGAAGTGAATACTATTAGTCGGGGTTTTATCTTAGAATCTGTATTGAAATTGTATTGAAAACTGCAAACAAAAATCATATAAGAAAACAATGAAATTCTAAATCAATTTATTTTTAAATCGAAGCCAATTAGCGACACTTTTAATCGTTTATTTAGTGAGAGATCTTTATATCGAATATCTTATAATCTTTTGATTAACTCGAGTCGACTACTGGTAACTCAAATGAGAAAAAAATTGTTTTCTCTTTGATATTGAATTTTAAAACTTTTTACAAAAATTATAACAAAAGATAAAAGTTTAGTCGATTTATACTCAATGGCTGTGAAATCGAAGAATTGAAAATAATTGAGGCATTCATTGCCTTAAATGAAAAGAAAATTCAACTCTGATTTAAATAATAAATAATTGGATCGAACGGAACAAACGACTGATGCCTTTCCCCAAAATAATATTTGAAATTCTTAATACATGACTGAAAATAAAAATCATATTACAATAACTCACTCTGAATGGTACCAACAATAGGCTCATCTCATTTCAATCTTTTATAATAAAATAAAATCAATTTTTCATTGAATTTCTCAAATCCTTTAAATTTTAAGTAAATTAAATTTCCGCAAATGAATGAAAAATAAATTGAAGCCATTTTTTGCCATTTTTTGTTATTTTTCGCCAATTTTTTGCCATTTTTTCTCTTTTAAAATTTTTAAATAGTTTTAGAAATATTTAAATTTTTGAAATTTAATTTTAGAAAAACACTTTTTATATTTAAATTAACAGTTTTAGACACAAAATAGTTAAAACATATTGTTTTCTGTTATCTTTTGAATTGACATATAGTTTGAATTTTTATTGAAACAAACAATTTGAGCAAGATCCTTTCTTATTTTTATTGAATTATCATAAGAAGACATCATTTTAAGTGATAAAAATTAAGTTTCGCTAATCCAATGAGTTTGTTGTGACCCATGTGACCCATATGACCCATGACATTTAACTTACTTTTTCCAATTGTAGTCGTAATCACTTAATACAGAGTTTGTCGGAAAGCTATTCACGTTATGATCGAAAAAATTTTGGATCAGTTATTCAATCATAATTGAAATCATCCTGATAATTTCTCTCTGAAAAAGATGAAAAATTATAAAAAAAATTCACAGATTTACTTGACAAGGATAAATAATTGGAGAAATCAGTTGATTTTGGAAGAGTTTGCTGACCAAGAGCTTCAGTGTGTATCAAAAATTATAAACATTCTTATGTAATGATTGTCAAACACTTAAGAGAGGGGTTGTGAGGAATGACACCCAAAACATGAATTATTGTGATTTAATTGAGAAAAAGAAGAGATTTGTATCCAACATATCTGTGGGCTATAAAGTCAACAAAACTAATGATTTTTAGGTTGTGTCGTAGGGACCGACGGTTACCGTATAGAAAAGGAATCTGTATTTTTGGACATTAATAATACATTGAATGAAATGAGGCGTCGAGAGTAGGGCTCGACATAGTCTGAACACTGGCTTATCAGACAATACAAGTGATGCTTCTTTAGCTCTCCGTTAATATCAGAGACAAATCCGAATGTAAGCGAATCCCATTTCATAGACATATTACTGACATCGCATGCATTGCAAGTATTGCTTCAATGATCTCTTCTCATATATGACAACAAACTTTAGTTCAGATTATTATAGAAATTATTATTATTATTATTATTATTCAGACAAAATGCGAATAATATTATTCCAAAAGTTAATCACATTTCGAATACTTTTTTCATTGTATCGAAAATCTAATAATCGCTGTCTTTCCCAATATTATGTATTTCTACAAAAATCAGTTATAATCTAATAATAATTCACTTCAACACAAGTATCGCAGAAATAGCACATTATTTAACAATTATATTACTATTTAAGCATTTATTCACTAAAATATTGATTTCTAATTCTTTTTAATCTCAAATATTATACAAATTGTTTCTTTGGATTATATGAAATTCATTTTGATTTTCGATTTAAATCAGAGCTCCTCAAACTCCTCCCCGACAGGGGATCTACGGGGGGTATTTCCAAAATTTTTCTCTGACAGGGGGATATGGGCCCCCCCTTTGATGACCTCTGATTTAAATTTGAACTCTTTGGTGGTAATCTATTGGAAATTTGCTACCAACGAATACCAGGTTAGTTTTGTAACATTAATTGATGTTTTGCATAAAATAACTACAAATAAGAGGTAGTGTTAGGTAATGGATATAATTAATCTTCTCGTATGAAAACAATGCATACAATAATGGATCAAATTTTGAGACGAAATTTTAATTTTTCAAACAAATTATGCAAATAATATACCCATTAAATAATGACTGCTTTTATAACATGTTTTCACTGCAATCAAGTCTATAGTTTGAAGAATATTAAGACCATTAGATTTGAATCATAGCTTAATTCTAAACAATTAAGTTTAACACAACACTGGCTTCAAGTCCTGACACACAAAATATTATTGTTTATCAAATTCAAAATAAACAAAATTCACTAATTTTTAACTAAATTTAATTAAATATCGGATTTATTTTTTATAATTCATGGTTTGTGTTATAAAAGTTATAAAATACTAAACCATTTTGTTTTTTAAGTCAAACATTTATCTCATTTTTTTAAAAATAAAGTTTTCATAGAATTCATTTCATACTAAGTTTGTTTACTAAGTCTAAAAGAAGGTATAAATTACAGAATTCATGTGGAAAATAGTTTCGTGAAATAAATGATGGGTTCATTGAGTTAATACAAATTCAATCTTTTGTGCCCATGTGTATGGCTAAGAATTTTTTTAATCAAGATCCTCTCGCTAAAATTTTATAATTAGACAGATATTAGGTCTGTTGATGTTTAAAAAATATTCTCCACTAAACCCCTCTTATGAGAACAATTTTTGTTGGACTCTCTCCTAAGTTGAGACCTGTCGGCATCACTGCTCGTAGAATAAAGAACTTGCATAAAAAACATACAGGTATAGATTCAAAATAACAAATAATAATTTTGTAGCTTTTATAGCATTTTTTACTCAAATTGATTGAGTATTCGGGTCATTCAAATTCAATAATTTACAAAAACTATTGAAAATTATTAAATTCACAATTATTATATCTCCAACAAATTCTTATGAAACATTATACAAATTACAAAGACAAATTCATCCTGGTCACATAGCCATAGAGATATATATAGTGAGTGAGTGAGTGAGTGAGAGAGAGAGAGAGCGAGAGAGAGAGAGAGAGAGAGAGAGAGAGAGAGAGAGAGAGAGAGAGAGAGAGAGATTTGTTGTAGAAATCGATGGAAATTTTGTCGATAATAATAAATAGTGAATGTATTTGACAGGATATCCTATTCGCCAAACTTATCTCATTTATTATTCGATCCATTTTTAATGAATTGGAAGTTCAGTTCAAAAAAAGTATTTCAGTGTTGAGAATAACTCTAATATTATTAGTATTTTTCAAAAATATAATTTTAAAAAACTTTGAAAACAAAATCGTTTGAAAAGAATTCTCGAAAATTTGATTAAAAACAGAATTTGATTCAATTTGGTTGTTATTTATTAACACTAACTGTCAATTGATATAATATTAAAACATATTTTTGAATAACTTATGACTTTCTCTCTTATTCGGGTGATATATCTTATAAATGTTCGACATCTCAATTGTATTGGACTTTAATTCTTGAATTTGTTGCTCAGAATCTATCTTTGGGGATATGAGTGAAGTTTATTGAATGTTTGCATTGGAAACCATAATAAATAAAATGGGATTTATGTGAAAACTGTATTTTGGGTCAGAATATGTGAGACTGAGTGCTAATAAGATATAACTTGCATATGATATGACTCCTAACATATTCTTCTTCTCTGAGTTTCGACTAAAAGCGTTTACAGACTTTGGTTTGACAGCCAATGCTTTTTACAACATTTCTTTCAAAAGAGTATATCGAAGCGACAAAAAGAGGTTTTCCTTTTTGTGTCTCAAACTTGAAAATAGAATTTCCTTAAAAGCCTCCAAAAATACTATTAGAAAGCTGTGTATGGATTAAGTGCAGGTCTGTTCACCAATGATGCCCAAAAGGGGTTATAGCCAAAATACCCCCTGAAAATTTTTGTCGATGACCCCCCCCCTCGATTGGGTCCCGAAAAGTAGACTTTTTTTTTTCTCTGTCCTTACCCTTCATAGAGCTGAGTTTTTTTTAACATTAGGTCTGTGGACAATCACTATGTCTGTCGAGGTTTTGAAAATTGAAATACCCCAATCTGACCCCTCTGAAGAAAACATTTTATCTTACCCTCCCCCTTCGACCGAAGGTGCTTGGGCATCACTGGCTGTTCACATAACAAGACAGGTAACTTAATTTGAAGAATTTTCGACTGACTTTCAGTTATTTTTCGACTCAACCATAAGTTAATAGACTTAAAATTCAGTGTCTATTCAGAAACCGAATTATCTGTTATGTCAGACAAAAATTAGTACTCAAATGACAGGTCGTCCCTCCATATCATACTTTGACAGCTCTGTCGCAAACATTATTAATCAAAGTCTTCATTCGATAAATTCATTTCAATGCCTAATACAGTGTTTTATACCTCATCCATATTATACTCAAAATTATTCGATCAAACAGTTTCTAATCACTCCTAATATAATCGAATTTCCTTTTCGCTCCATTCAATTATTTGAAACCAAAACAGATCTTGCTAATTCTTCAAGTTATATTCAAATACAAGGTTTCTATTTTGAAAATTTTCATAAAAAAAATATTTATTGAATGCAAACCTGTTGTCGACAATTATTTTGGTGCCAATATGCTATACAAGACACATGTGGAATACCTATAGGACTGTCCAATACCCTAAGGGGGGTCATAGGGTAGGGTCCAATGACTTTTTTCCTAGAGGGGGAGGTCACCTAAAATGGCTGTTTTTTGGATAAATAGGGCCACTTTCTGTCAAATTCGGTTTAAATTCGTTATACTCGACATAATCGAGCTTAGAAAGTAATTGATTCTGCTCAAATTTAGTTAAAACGGCAAAATTCATTGAATATTATCAAAAATAGGTCATTTTTCGACTTTTTTGTCAAGGCCTTAGGTATGGTCAATTTCCAAAATTTCGAGCCTAGAGGAGGTCAAATATGTTGACCCCTTCCCGTCCTCATCCCTGTGTTATAGGTTGAACATGGTTGTCTCATTACACAGTTTTATATCAGCCATAATTGAAGTACTCATTCAAATGATTGGAACGGTTGCCATCGGAATAATCAGACCTACAAATTGTATATCAAATACGAGGGTAAAGTAGCGCAGAGTTGGGTTCTCAACAAGTTTTCATTGAATCAAATATATTCACTTATTTTATTACAATATCAACAGAAAAGGTTAATTCATTTCGTTACAAAATAAAGACTATAACTTATAGGTTATAATTATTCAATTAAATCCTTTCCATTCTCACTCACCTAGATTAGATTACTTAGAATATAAGAAAAGATCTAAAGTAAGAAAGTAAAAAAAAAAAATCTGTAAGTGATATAGAATCGATGAAAAGTGGATTTTATATAAAACTATGGACTGAATAACGTTAAGATGATCGGTATTAGTTGCTTGGTTACTTGGCTTATCAACAATTTAGTTATTGACAAAATGAATTAAGTATTTCAATGAATGGGGAAATAAGAATCAAAATTAATAATAACTTTGAAATATAATCGAAATATTTGTGATATGATTACTACAAATATTTACGAAAATCGGAAATAAATTTTCCCTTCAATTAGAAGTTTTGTCTCTAACCACAGGATATGTCTCTTAAATACAATTATTGTTTTGTTTGAGTCAAGAATTGTTACATTTTTTGTTTAATTTCCGATCAATTTTACAAATACTCTGAAAATGTTTAAAACACAGAATTTTGTAAAAATTTTGACATTTGTTTTGGTTTCGATCAACTTTTCAATTATTTCGATCACTTCTACCACTACTCAATCATTTGTTGATTACGACGACGAGAAGTGGTATTGGAATAAAGAGGAGTTCCCCAACCCTTACGAAGAACCGCCATATTGTAGAAGAACAAAACCTTCTTATATTTGTGATCCTGACCAAGTTCTTTCACGAAAAGAAGGTGAGTTATCGACTTTCAGATTTTGCTAGACAAGAATTGGTATTTTCTTATTACCACCATTTACAAGGTGATTTCATTTTAATTGAAATAAAAGCTAAATTACAACTTCTAATCCATAAATGATTTTATTGGACACAAATGAGAAATAAAATACTGAAAATTATTAACAATATTTCTCTTCGATTTCGATTGAGTTCTACTTTAAAAACGAGCAGGTTAATTTAATTAATTGATTTATAATTTCCAATTCGTAATTTAAATCCAGATTTATCCAAATATATGTAATTTTTCCACAAATAAGGGTTAAGTAGTTTTTGTTGAATTGTTAAGACTTGATTAAAAAGACAAAAACAGATTCAACAGTTTTATATGTTAATTTATCATGGTTATACACTCTGTTTCACAAGTGTTTTGGTTTAGTTTTTATATTATGCGATATTATTACTCATTTAATAAATTAATTCAATACAATAATTAAAAGATGAGAATATTAATGAAATGAGTGATTAAACGTATTTAAATAAATTTCAGCCAATCTTTTGGACGATTGGATAAAATCGTTGAAAAATGTTTCAATTTGTTTTTGCTCTTATTGTCCGCCCAATGAAAAAGGACTTTCATTTGGGATCGCTATCACCAAAAATATTTTCAAGGAATATAAGTGAGTCTCAATTGAAATTGAATTTGATATTCATTTGCCGTTTGGCACAAAGTGTACGACAACTTCAAAATGCAGACAATTTCGCTGAATTTTTGAGAAAAAAATGGAATTTCGGTATTTGTGACAATAATGTGGTCATTGTTCTCATCAAAGATGACGATCAGGTAATCAAGTCTTCACAATAATTGATTTGATTTCAAATACTATTATTTTAAAAAAAGAATGATCTTGGATATTTTTAGCAAACCAATCGTCCGTTTAGAAGGTCAGCACAATTTGAATAAATTGGACAAGTTCAATTAATTTCGATTTCAATTTGTAGCGTCAGATCAAATAAATCTGATCCTCTTTTTTGATACGATTGAAGACTGAGAACAGGATTTCGATTGATTTCAATCCTGTTTTCGTCGTTCTCTTAAATGTCTCTTATTTTTGTTTTATTAGGATTTCATTTATAATCCGCGAAAGCAAAGCGATTCCAAACAAACACTTTGTTAGAAAATGTTAATCTAGTTATTTTTATATCAAATATCATTCCAGACAATAGTTGGCTAAAATGGAGAAACCATTTCTTCTTACTTTTATAAACAAAAGCCAATTAAGTTCAATAAGAGTTCATTCGATAGAAATTTTAAGAAATGAAAGACTCATCTCATCAATTGTCATCATTAAAGTACAATACACCCCTTCCTATTACCCCTCCTTTCCCCTCAAACTCTATTTAAAAAATAAAAACTTAAACAAACATAAAAAGCAAACAACAATAGATCTAAAATAATAAATTAATCTGGTAACTCTTTTCTTATTGATCTGCCAGGTTGCTTTCTCCCAGGGCACGGTCACAGAAAAAGTATTTCCTCAGACGTTAATGGATGACGTGATAAAACGCAACGGTATTCATTTTATCCAGGGAAATTATTATAAGGTTTGTTCTTACAAAGTTGGTATCGGTTTTAAGTTATAATTACATGTCTGTGAAACAGGGCTTTGAAAATGTCCTCAAATCAATTGGAAATATTCTGCGAAAAGACATTCAGTATTCGGAGCCGTTTAAAGAAATTGATAGCGTAGGAGAGGACTCAGAAAATGATGACTCCTCTCATACGGGGCTTATTGTCGGTCTAATCATCGGATTTATATTATTTGTTATGTTTATAATATTTTTGCTGATTTATCTCAAAAGAAGATTTAGTGAAGATATGAATAACTTTCAATTCAAAGGAATGCTAAGCAAAGGCTATTGGCTTAACAAAAACGAAAGACTCAGACCCGTCAGTGTCAGTCCCATAAACACAGTCGGAGGAGTCTATGAGCCGTGCAGTATAGAGGAGTCCACCGATTCAGACCCTCACAAAAAGGTTCGCCAAATATTAAGTCAAATTAGCGACGGATCGGCCTCTAGTGATGAGGAAGACATTCAAGTTATTGATCACAAGACTGAAACTCCAGCCTTTTCTACCAATATCTCTATCGGACAGACAACACCTCCACAAACAGACCAACAAACAGACCACTCATCAAAAACAAAAAGTGATGTAAGCGTTTGAAATGTTTTAAACAAAGTTTTAGTGGTTTTCCATTCATTTGTCATTCAATTACTCAAATCGATTGAATTTATTTGAAAATATTCTGAAGAAATGATTTATATTTTACGACAATTTTTACATTTTATGGCAAACATTCGATGACTATATTATGTGTTAAAAAAGATTATAAACTGAACTCATCCCTAAATTATACAATATTTTACAATTCATTCTTTTGAGTAAATTATTGGTCTGTTATTCTGTTCACCGTTTGAATAAATATTTGCATAAATACCTGAATTAAAGCATTTAAATAAATTAGTTTTCAAACGATTCAATTAATTCGTTGTGAAAATAAATAAATAAATAAATAAATAAAATGCAAATAAAATTATATCTAATATTTAAAAGTGTTTTGAGCTGACAATGAATTTGAATCACAGAATTATCAAGTTTCCAATCCGGGTCCCTTTCTATCAATTATTTTATAGAATTAGACAAATGGCTTCAAATTTTCATTAACCATATTATTTGGAGTAACCATTGGATTATCTTCTAATTGTTCTGCTTCTGAAGCCGAAGAGTGTGGGCGCCCTCACCATAACTAAGTCACCGACATATTTGCTAAAAGACATAAACATATCTCCCATTCCGTGTGCGATACGAATACCGATCGGTTGTTCGATAGCTTGGTTTGAATTTTCATTAGTTTTTTTGCGGGGATAGAATCGGAGGAATGGGTCGTCATCCTGAGTCGCCAAACGGAAACTGTTAACGAACTCATTCTCTCGCAATACATTGACTACTCTCTCAGGGTGATTTGTAATTATGCCGTCCACACCAGTCCTATTCCAACAAATAATATGATATTAAGTTAATTTCAAATGAGCATGGTTCTCTTTTGATTTAAAATTTTTCAGAAATTGTTGTATTACCTGAGGGATGACCTCAAGTTAACTGTGATATCGACGGTCCAGTGATAGACTTTATCGATGTAGGGGTCGGGACGCATCAGATTCGTCTCATCCCTTCTTTTGACGGCAGCGGTAAGTCGTCCCAAATTGTAAAAAGGACTCAAGCAGTTGGTGCGTCCATCGCCCTGCCATATGTTTTTGACTCGACCCAATCTCTTCCACATACTCTCTAAAGTAAACATTAAATAATTTGCCAAAAATAAAAGGAAACATAATTATGAGGAACGACTGCATACCGATCACGAAAAGAGGGTCATTGAGACCGACATCCCATCCGATGATTGCATTCAAATGACTTAATTTTCTGTTTTCCAATTCATTTTCAAAGCCTAATATGAAGTCATAATCAAAGACGTGTCCCACCGATAGAAGAAGTTTGACGCGCGTCGGACCCAACTTAGGATTAAATAAGTGGTCGGTCACTATCCCCGCCAACTCTTGACCCGACACAGCCTTAAGACTGGGCGGCAGTTGCGATATCTTCAAGTCTAGGAAAAGAAGGGCCAGATTTCGTCTATATTTGGGATTACCTGAAAATAATTGCAAATTTAATTGTGTGAAAATGAGTAAGCAATGAAATATCGGTAAATAGGCGTGGTCAGTGCTAGGCTATAAGACTATCAGATAAATGAACTATGCAAATCAACTTCACTCGAATAAACTTAAATATCGATCAAATAAAAGACAAATCTATTAATTGGAAGAATAATTCAAATATAATTCATAGCATTAAATATGTTTTGAGAAGAGTTTTCTAACAAAATATAGATAATAAGGATGTTATAAATTATCTCAATATTCAAATATTATTGAATGAAATACCGGATAAAAATACCAGTTATTCGTTACAACACTTAAGGGATAGTAATTTGGATTTCGAGAAAAAACAAATCAGTTTTTAAGTATAGTCTAACAAATTAATTAATTATAATTATAAGATACAAAACTTGACGGATAACATACCAGGGGTTGTAATATCTCTTATATATCCCAAATATTTTGCGAAATCCTCTTTTTCAGTGCAATGTCTGAAGCAGTCACAGGGATAACCATGGTATGTCTGGATAGCGGAACCATTATTTGAAAATGTTACATCGGCTTCCAAGGCATTGGCGCCCTGTGCTACATATTGGTCCACTTCTCTAATAGAATTGACCATGTGCGCAATATTATAGAAGGGACGCTTCAGACCATTAGTCCCCACAAAATATATATCGATTGTCGTCAGGAATAAAAGTATTTGACTGTATTTAACCATTTTTGGCCACTTTTTCTCAAACTTTGATTCCATTATTCATTGAATACTAACTGAAAGCGAGATAAACGTTATTCTGATTTAAAGTTTTTGCAAGGTCAATATTTAAATGTATGGACACTTCTTTAGTTAATCCTATTTGTTAAGTTATCCTTAGTTTTATCCCTTTCTATTAAAAGCCTAATAACGTGTATATATGGAAAGCCTTTTATCAGAGAACAAATCGATTTTAATATACTCTAATCACTTCGATCCTCTTTAAGATTATTTTGATTAAGTTAACAAGCACAATTTAAATAACAAACTGATAATTGGAAACAACTGTGACATTGCTTAATATGTTATTAGAGCTGACTTTGGAATATACCGTTTAGTCAGTGATGTTCAAAAATTTTCAGGAGGGTAGCCCTATTTTTTCTCGAGGCCTATTAAAAACACAAAAGGGTGACCAAGGTAACATTTTTCCAGCCAGAATTATGTTGAGCGGGGGGATTTCAATTTTTTTGGGGGGGGGGGGCTCACCGCGTTTAGTCCTCATTAATTCGATTCTTATGAATGGCTTTTATTACTCCTGTTTTTTGTCCAAAAATGTTTTCTTTTAAAGATTTTTAAAATTTGTTCAAGCTATTTTTCAAACAATTAATGATTTATTGGTGAGGTTGAAAAGTCAATTTCCAAAATGGATTTATCTGTATATTAGACTACTGTTGACTACAAGTAGCCGTTCCCTGACTTTATCGACAAACAGTAAGTTGGAGTCATTGACCCCACGTTTATGTAAAGCCACGAAACTGTTGTCTGTTTTGTTAAATAAGAATTATTTAAGTTCTGTAAACAAATTCAAGGTTTAGTTTTAGGCGATAATAACTGAGAGGATTATAACTAATAACCACTAAATTTCAAATTCAACTTGTTTATTATGTTTTAGAAATATTGGAGAGAGAGAGAGAGAGAGAGAGAGAGAGAGAGAGAGAGAGAGAGAGAGAGAGAGAGAGAGAGAGAGAGA
>JAQGBD010001110.1:0-18979 GCA_034698165.1 Punctoribates punctum | reverse complement strand
TTAACAATGAAATTGAGACAAAATCTCTGATGAATTCAAAATTATTTAAAGTTTTCAAACTTTTAAATTATAGAACTTTTTTTTATAGAACTCTAAATGTTTTTAATAGAAATAGAAATTAATTAAAACTCCATAAATATAATTAACAAACAATTAATTAAGTTATCCATCAATTGTTGACTTCTTTGATGTCCTCCTCTTTGAATGTTTTGATTAAAATCTAATAACAAATATTGAAATTCAAAAACAAAACTGATTTAAAACTCGAAGAATACCTCATTAATGATAAGCCATCGCTCAGAGTCTGCGGTAATACTAATCCTCAATTGTTTGACAGGACTTAAGACGTGCGGAACAAATCCAGTCGCCATTCCTTTCATTACTTTGAAGCCTCCGATTATGAAATAGCCGTCAGATGTCTGATCCAAATGATTGGGAACTCGTGAAACCCTATTGACTGGGAGTACCTCAACATTTGCATCAATCAGTCTGTCCTCTGGATGTTCAGAATTAGAGCTTCGGATGAAATATCTGTCAAAAGAAAACAATCATTAAATCATTTGATTGAAAATTGCTTTTCAATCAAAAACAGGTCTAAAAAGTAGTTAAAATGAATACCTCTCCAAAGGTATGGGCGGCACAAAGTTTAAGGTAATGTTATCGCCTTTTTTAGGTGTCATTCCCCAGAAGAAAGTCTCTCCAAAATAGCACCGCTCTATGGAGTGTCCCTTATATTCCTTGAGAGTAGTCGACACCTCTGCCATCGGATTGTCTTTATGGGGATAATAGAGCGACAGTTTGCCGAACCCTCTGTCCCGAAGCTTCTGTACCTTTCCTTTAAGGCTGGAGTGAGTGCCGATGTGCTGAAAGAGTGAAGGTTTGTGGTGTAACCAAACCAAGTCCTTCTGTTTTTTACAATCTTTTAGGTCTTTATCGAAACGGCATAACTTGGTTTGGATTAAGTGCTCCAAAAGCCAGTCCACGGGTTTGTCGTTATGGAAGATCACGAAAAATATGATAAACATCGAGAGATCCACTGATTTAAACATTTTTCCTGAAAAATAGACAAAACTTATAGCAAATGAGTAAATAATTGAATTACACTTTAGTTATACCTATGAATCCGAGGACACAGAAGTCAAGTATAAGCCATTCCTTCTTCTGAAGGGAAGCCTTTACAGCGAAGCGTTTCATTTTTGTCAAATATGATGGCTTTGTGAGGATATCGTCTTCCAATTGGACATAATATGTGGCCTTTGGCTGCGAATACATCATCAGATACGCAAAGTCCAGGTTCTGTTTGGAACGCCAGCGAACCCTTTCCAATGGATCCCCTAATGTCTGTCTCATTGCACTCATATTCGGGTAATAAGAGGCCGGCGGCGCTATTATCTCCAAAAGACCAGAGTCTATGTGCTGCCCAAACTGTGACTCCAATTCATTGGCTGTCTTCAGAACGTAATCCATATCCGTCTTAAAGAAAACAATTGAGTTAATCATAAATTACTTTATTCTGTGCCAAATGCAGGTTAAGTACCTCTGCTATGAAGACGACAATACAGGCTTCGGGTCTCTCATCGACTGATAGATTGTCAATCAAATTATGAAGAGTTTGCACCAAATAGGACTCGACTTCCCTTTTGACGGTCGGGACACCGAATACCATTGTATAGGAATTTCGAGTTGACTTCGAGAGACGAAACGCCGGCTTCAGTGAGTCCTCCGATGACAACAAATGAGGCAAAAAGTGGTGAATGGATGGCAATTGCAGTAAATCAGAAGATAATTGCGAAGAACTGTATTTAGAGCCTATAAATCACCATAAGATAAAAGAGAAAAGAAATCAAATCATTAGGAAATTTGCGGCAAATTTTCACATCATTTGAAAACCGAAATCATTTTAAAAACAGATTTAATGCAAATATCATTTGATTGAATGAATGGACACTTCGAGTGAACATTGAATAGGAGACGACTACAGAAGTGCCGCTAAATTGTATAAAAGTGTAAATAAAATTCATATTTAATGTGAGAACAGTTCTCGCGTTTAATAGAGTGGTTGTGAAGACATCATTAAGTCCTAAGAAGTGGTCTCTAATGTTATTTAATGCAATAAATTATATTATTTTTCTTCAAATTTTAGTTACTCTTAGATATTTCCGCAAAACTTTTGTAGACTGGAGTCAAGTGAACCACAATTTTCTTAAGCAATAAATTGTTATTTAATGTGTTGTTTCACAGAATTAAATAATGATTTTCAAAGCTCTTCAAAAAGAGTCACAAAAGGAGTATATTCTCTAATATTCACATCATTTAGGATGAGTTGAATGGACTGTAATTAATCTCTTTTTTCTGTTTGAACTCAACTTCCAAAACAACACACTTTTTAATGGCCAATGGAATTACCAAGAGCACATCCTACATAAGGGTGTTATACCTCACAATACTTGTTTAAAAAGAACTTAAAACTCAAGTAACCTCAATGTCTGATGTTCAAGATCATTTTACAGCGACGTTTTCATTGTTAAAATTAACTCAAAGTAAAATCTGAGGAATAGTCACCAAGCAATAACTTAAACGATATTTTTGGTGGATTCGTAAAGGATGGCTGTCCCTCACTGTCCTCCAATCACATGAACGCGTTTTGTTATACTTAACAAAAATTTGGCCAAAAATATGTAAAATGAGTGGCGTTTAAAACAACTCTTCAATCATGACATCAAAGTATGCATTAAAGCAATTATTAACAAAATTTGGATCCAATTTAAGGACAGAAATGAAACATAGGTTGAGGACAACCAAAACAAAACAATTTCTACTTAAAGAGCTTCTACAGGGAGGGAATAACCAAGGGTCAATATGTGATCAGCAATTTGTGCTCTAAAGAGCATCCAATTATTTATCATGCAAATATATTGGTAATTCAAGACAAGTTGTAAATTAGGCATCACTGGTGGTTCCCTTTGCCGGATAACCAATAATTATCAAAGAAGTCATTCATCACAAGAAGAGATTTTCCCAATCACTGGCCATCCCTGACAACCGTAAACAGGAATGAAAAGTATTTCTCGCAATTAAAGTCTTATAAATACATTCTTTGAATAATAGAAGGGATTTAGTGCCCGAAAAAAGATTGAAAACAATTTCTATGGCTTTGAATGACAGCAACAAAATTACAAATCAGTTATTATTTGGATCTTTAAATATAAAATATAATTACAAATATTTTCAGACTTGAGGTCAAAAAACTCTTCCCTCGAAAAAACTCAAACAAAACACTAATAAATAAAAAGTTAAAAATATTATTAAAATATTTTTTAGTCAGAAATTATTTATTCAATGAAATTAGAAAAAAACTAATGAATTGAATGACTAAATGAATTGATTCCGGATTAGGGGCTAAAAACGAGGGGAGACGTCGTGACCGACGGAAACCAGTTATTTATAGTAACGAAAAACAAGTCATTTATTAATTTTAATCCAATTATAGGCTCAACGAAAACGACATCAAAAGAATGGCTAAAAATATACATTTTATCGACAAATAGATTATAAGTTTCGGTTGAGTTTCAGTACTCAATGGACTCAAACAAACACTTAATGTCCAACAAAATCATAATTCATTACAGTTTTTCCCAACAAATGAATACAAATAAAATTATTCTCTATTCAAGTCTAGACTCCATTCAATTGAATGAAACCTATTTTGTGAACTCTTTTCAAATGACATGAAATCAAAAAAATAGTTTTATGTTTAACTAAAATAACTATAATTTAGTGTTTCATCAAAAATAGAGCCAAACATTCATTGAATTAAATAACTGATAGTTAGTATTCATATAAAACACGATCCAAACTCCAATTCTTAGAGACCTTAACATTCAGTTTATTAACGAATCTAAACGTTAAGGAATTCAAAAGCATTTGAGACTATTTTAAGGTATTTTAACGATAAGTTTACGGCAATCAAAACACAATTATAAATAATCTAAATATTAAGTCATTTAAATTCAAGGGATGGGTATTTAAAAAAAAAGAGGAACAGAAAGAAGGTTAGGCGATGAGCAGTGCATTGAGAGCTCGGATCAATTCAATACAAAACTTGTTTAAACTCATGTGAACCCAATTCTTATCAATGATTAACTTTTTATTATTATTAATCGAATGCTTTGAATATTAAATAATCATATGTGAGGAGAAAGAGAGGGGGAGAGAGACCCATAAAAATGGCATAAATTTGAGAATTGATTGTGTCTTAAAGCCAGACATGAATTCTGAGACACAATTCGACTCTTCCTCAAAGTCTTCCCTAAACTATGGATTCAATAAAAAATTTAAATATGAAAAACAAAATGTAAACCAAAACTAATGACAATCCCATGAATACAAATCAAAACACAAATACTAAACAATAAAAGTATTGAATAAATAATATAAATCACTCCAAATATGACATTAAGTCAGAGAAGACACAAAAACATTACTCATAAAAGCAATTCATTTAAATCAAAAACTGTTTATTCAGCGAAAAATCTGGAAATAAATACCAATCAAATCACTTCACAATTGATTTTTGTATAAAAAATGTCGAAACTGTTAATTGAAAAGTAGTTAAGAAGTGTTATAACGGAAACAAATCAAAAGACATTTTCTATGAAAGCAAATAATTAAAAGTAATTAAAAGATAAGTAAAGCAATCGATTGAATGGGTTTTTAGGTAATCGCTTTTCAAAACACTAATAAAACAAATAAAAATGAAATAAACTTCCAGTAAATTGAATTACAGGGAAGACCAGCACTGGGTTGTGGACACTTATGTAAGAGGATAACAACCCTTCCTTTGCTCGCAATCATCGGTGGAATGTATTTAATAGAACCGAAAGCCCAGAATTGCTTTACCTTTTGAGGCAAAGCAGGAATTCCTGGTCTGTCACAGAGTATGAGACCCTCTGGACATCCCTGAGTCTGGACTTATCAAACAAATATCAAATGAAATGAACTAAAGATACAAAAATCAATAAAAATACTACTTTTCGTTTGAAAATAAGTATAAAACGTCTAAAATCTAAGAAATGATTACTAAAAATAGTAAACAAATTCTGTAAACAATTTGATTAAAGCATAAAATGGTATAAAATATTGAATAAAAAGACAATAAAAATGAATAAATACCTGAATTCCTGAGTGTATTGAAGAGTTGTTTAATATTAGTCTCATTAATGGCATTCAAATTATTTAAATTACTATTAATTAGATTTAATTTAATCGTTTCTCTCAAGTCATTGATGTCTTGTTTAAGAGAAGAGATGTCTCTTTTGCGGTCAGTGGACACCATCTGCGAGTGTCTGAGTCTGTCCGACAACTCAATCAAACGGTTCGTTAATTGGAGTTCCAGTGATAGACTGTTTGCCATTCTTTGATTTGTGTCAGTATTTATATCAAACAAATATATTGTCAACAATGGGATCAAAACCATTAATAATATCACATAAAACAATATCTGAATTAACTTCATATTCGGTTCTTAAGGATCTAAACCACAGATCAGAAGAAGAGATCAAAAGAACCAAAACATTAAATTCTAAACAATATTATCGTCGGATTCATAACCGATTCAAACGATTAATAAAATTCACGCAAAACATAAACAATTGTTTGAAAAACATTTGATATAAAACTTCAATAAAAAACATTTAAAACAATTAATAATTTAATAATTAATTAAATTTGAAAACAAACACAAATCGAAACATCGCTTTAAAAGTGATGTCATTTTTTATGTATTTTTAGTGAACCAATGCTTCCAATGTATGACTGGAAGGACTGATCTTTGAATTTCAGTTCACTTTACCCTCAATTCAGAGACTGAGAGTCGGCGCAAACCAAACCCTAAGCAGTCCTTTACTTCTCTACTCTTGTTATGTGTATTGGTTTTGAAGACAAAATTATAGACATTTCACATCCAATAACACTCTGAACGAGAATAACAGTTATGTAATGAACACCAAAATGTGTACAAATTTCAATATAATTTTATTTACAATCTGAGTGTTATAATAACGAATAGTTTCTACAATAATTAAAGTGAGCAAGGACCTAATCTTTCGTTACAACTGCAGCCAATGTTTCAGTACTTTATTATACGTTAAATAATATTAAAATAAGTTTACCTCAGTTTGAAAACACACTGAACTCTTTCAAATGCTTTCATCTCTGACTGACCTCTCTTTCAATCCGTTAGATTTGATTGCGAGATAAGATATCAAATATCAAGGTCAATCATCGTTTTTAACAAATGACAAATTTTGCTAGATCTATTCAAATTACACCGAAAAGTTCAAAATAGACTTACAATTATAAATACGAATGTTAATAAATAATCTAGAACATATTAGAATTTAAAAGTTTGAAGTTAAAACAGTGTCCACGTTTGTGCCTAGCTTCATTTTCTTAAACTTAATTGAAGACAAATCTTAAATAACTGAATATTTGACTCTTTTATTAATATATAATTAATTGTTTATATCTCTCGATTGGTATCGAAACCATTGGTTTTTAAAACAAATCCGAGAAAAAGCAAAAAGAGTTGAATCGAAGACAAGACATACTTTCAAAGGACAGAAATATAAATAAAATTAAGGCAACTTTGAAATATTTGTTAGGTTACCTTGGCAAAACGAAAGTTATCTACAGAGAAAAAGTCAAAACAGTAAATTCCAATCATGTGACTCGATAGATGCTCTAGAAATTCAACAAACTAAACAAGATAACAACGATTTCAATTTAGCTTTTTTTGAACTTTCAGATTATCAGACATTGACTTACTTTCCATTTGTTTAAATTGGAATGACTTGAGTCAGACTTACAAATCAAATAATTTACTTCTTTGTAAAGATGTGAGGCCTTTAATTGGATTAAATTAATGAAAATCTCATGTATAGCAAGATCAATTTGTTAAATACCTCTTTGGAAAGACTTGCCGTTATGTAAACAGTGGTATAAATCACAAGAAAGGCAGCGATGGCCACAAAGGCGAGAGTAGTCCTCAACCAAAGCGCTGTTTTGCTCATAAAAGACATATAAATCAATGCGATTATAAACGGCGTTAAAAACATGTAATGAAATCCAATTAAATATTTAAATGTCTTATTGAATGTGAAGCAGAGAATTGTTGCTCGATTATATTCAATCAAAATCTTCCTGCCAAATAGGTTGTACTTGAAAAACTTGCTTGCTCTTCTATTGATTTGTCTGAACCAAAGTTTTAAATACATGATTGACTTTAATTCAATGGCAAGAATCGGACAAATACCCTGAGCAACGAAATATGTGCAAACAATGAAATGGATGTTAGACATCAAAAGAACATAAAAGTTATATTTGTAATCATTTTGGACATAAGCCAGGTATACATAACCACTGTATGCGAGGGCCGGACCAATGAAACATACGGTGCCCACAAATATTGAAAATTCAACAAAATATTGGGAATATTTTTCAAATTCCAACAAATTGTGATGAGTCAGATCCTTTTTGTTTCCCTTATTGACATTATTCAAGTAATCAATAAAATAGAGACCACCACTGATTTCCCCGACATATATGGCCGAACGCATGTGAAAAGCCGCCAAATATGCGGTTCCGATGCAAAAGTTGAAAATCTCGGGATCATTGGTCAGATAGAGGGGATCGCCTAATAATACCCAATAATTCGGATTTCGAATTATTGAAAACGAAAGGAATTTCACCGATGAAATCAACACAAATATATTGATGGATATGACCAGGCTCTTCTTTGAAAGGGTCGGCTTTTTATCGATAGAATATTCTTTCAATTCTGAGCACAATATGAATGAATTTCGAAAATAAAACTCAATATCAAAAAGTTTAAGTAATGTCCGAACAAAACACTCTCTAATTGTCATTGTTTGCAAAATATTGATCAAGTATTCAATAAATTGAAATATTTTGTTTGTATTGAACCTAGGTTAGATAGGGAAATATTATTTTGAATGTTGTTAATACAATCACATGAAATGAATTCAAAAATCTATATTTTTTGAGTCGAATTTTTTGATGTTTCAAGATTTTGCGTGAAAGATAGTAATTAAACTGATATTGGAATAAATAAACTTGCTAATTAAACAGAATTACGGAAAATTCATGAATATTTTACTGAATGGATATTCAAATATGAAATTTTATATTTAGATTATTGACAAATATTTACATTTCTTCTATTTTTTGTTGACATCACTAAAGATAAAGAGATTTATTGATTTCTTGAATAGAGTCATGAATTTCAAACAAGTACATTTTTTAATAAATTATCATGAATAGGAATAGTTTTAAATAAATTTCGATCAATGATTAATTTATTAATTATCAAAAGACCTCGCTAAGAATTTTTAAATAATCGGACTCTTATCGGAAAATCAGTGATTAAAAATTTCATATGTTACTCGGTCAGAATATCTTAACTGTCCAATTAGTAATTACCCTTTCAAATTTTATTCCACGATATGACTAAACATCACATAATTAACATGGATAAATAACTAGATCAACATTTAAATTTGAAATATTTTATTTTAATTAATAAATTTTAATATTGAGATGCGATTCATTTTATTCGTAAATTTTGTTATACCTGTCCAGAAGAGTGGCCACATGCAAGTGTCGGCCCACTATACACCCGACCCGATCGATGAAAGTAGTCTTCAATTTCTTCATTGTTTCGGACATCTTGTTCTCCATTTTCATACTCCGATTTGCGGTCTTCTGCAAAGAAGTTTCAACGGAGCACCTAGTCAGAATGGTTGTGTGGCCACCATATTATACATCTGGTCCAATTGCAGGTTCTGTTAGACATTCCTTCTCAAAGGAGACATTATTATTATAAATGATGGAATCGGTGGCAAAGAGTAACAACTGCTGAAGAATTGGGTCATTCCCTTCGTTTTGAGTGAGAGTAATGTCCTCCGAATATTCTATTAACTCAAAAAAAAAAGATAAAATCAATCTGGACTTTTTACCTGATATATACTTGGCCAATTTGTAAGACTCAAGTCTATAATTATTTGTGATATAGTCTTAAATGATGTGACTTTGAAATTGATTTCGAACTTCAAATTAAAAATTTTAATTCAGCCATCAATTGATTTTCATTTTTGAAAGAATCATTTATTTATAAATTATTTGTCAGATTATTTAAAGTTTCAAAATCAATGAATTTTCTTGGAATGAAATACTTGTTAGAAATTCTTCTAAATTTAATTCAGTTATTCGTTATTTTGAATTAAATTTCGCAAAATTAGAATTTTTTCAAATAAACAGAAACTTATTCTTCGGAAACGAAGAGGAATGAGAACAGACTTAAGATATATTTGGAAATAGCGTTGTCTCCGAGTTTGGCCTTTCCTTTGCTCGGTTTGGCCTTTATTTTACTGCAAATTTGGCCATTTATGGGAAATATATCCAAAGGACACATCATATTAGTAATCATTCCGAAGTTGTCTGAGAGGAACGACTGGAAGACTTGCTTTCCTTTGTCGCCGCACTTGGCTGTCATCATATTTGAGGTACAGTCGTCCCAAATATTGTAACCGCAGCAGAGGGTGGAGTGGATCTCATCGACATTGATCTTCGCGGTATCGATATTATTGACACGACTCAGGAATTTGTTATTACAGTTGGATTTGTGTTCATTAGTGCTGAAGACCTTCTCATGAAAACACGGGGATTGAGATAAAAACGCTGCAAAAAAATTGGCAAAAATTTTAATCTTAACCATAATTTAAATCTAATCTCATCGCAAATGGAATAATATTGAAAAATATGAGCAGGGTTAGTCTAAGTTCCTATAATTATAAAAAAGAAATCTCTGAATTAGAAGTGTTCCTCCAATTCTTCATTTCTATACAAGCTAGTTCAAAAATTAAAATTGCTCAAGCTAAAAATCTCACCTAATAGGTCAACCCTTTTATATCTTTGGAAAGCGGTTGAAGTGTATTATAAAGTTGCTAGTTAATACTCCAAATTAATCTGACATAATTTGAAATTAATTTGCAAATTGCATGAGTGATTTGAGAGAAAGTTTATCACCTTGGTCAATTAGTTGCCACAATATGCAAATCATAATCAAATTTTCGTTTCATTTCACGAATGAGTTCTCATTTAAAATGAAATGAATTACAAATTCTTATGAAATAAATTCAAGTTTTTCTCTAAAATGAAAACATTGAACAGATTTAGAACAAGAAAAATAAGAAATTCAGATATCATTTGATATTTAGTTTAATAGTTTTGTCTGAAAGGCACACAAAAAATAGTTATATTAATTAAAATGAATGATTATTTCAATTATCTATTCAATTGTTATTCAACTAAAAGTCAAAACATTTTCCCATAAAATAACGCAATAATTGAGTGAAAAGTTTTGTTGATTTCAATTCAAATGCAAATAACGACAAAACGTTTTCTTAAGTGAAAAGTTGTCTGAAGTTTACTTAACCTAAAAGTTTTGCATTAATTCACATAAAATACTTCACTAATTGAGTTCCAGGTTTTCCGATAAGATCTAAGACAGGTCTAAAGTTAAGACTTTTCCCCAAAACAAATATTCATTTCAATTGTTTCCCTATTAATAAATTTTAAGCCAAACAACATGCTTGCACATTTGAACAATTTTATATTATCGGAGTACTTGATTCATAAATTAGCTTGGAAAAATATTATGAAGTAGAAAAGCTACTTGGTAAATAGAAAAATATGAAATATGACAGAAATAGAATTTTTAAAGAGTACTATATCCAACTCTAACTAAACTTCATTATTAATTTGATAGTCTTGGTAGTCAATAAATAAGAGAAAAGATGATTTTTAGATGACTTACTTGATTTCTTCTCTTTGTCACTACAGAAGCGATTGATTCTGAAGTCGATTTGATCGATGATTAGGTCACTTAACTCACGATGAAGAGGTGTTCCACACTTTTTGAAGTAAGTCTTCAAACATTTCAAAGTATCGTCTTTTACAGTTCTAAACGCATTTCAATACAATTGAATCAATTTTTATGAATTATCATGATAAAGTTAAGGTCTCATACTTGCAGATCCTATTGATTCCAGCCTCAGTGGCGATGATAGCAGTGGGGTCTTTACCTTTTCCCAATTCAATCATTTTGTTGAGACATTTTTCGGCCTCTTTCTGATGGCACTGATCTCCTTTGGATCTTCCTTTGCCCCGACCTTTACTTCTGCCTCTTTTGCGCTGAGCCTCACTCTGGCCGATAATCAGTAGTAAAACAATGGCTAAAAACAAAACTTATGGACAAAAAGCAGAAAATTTGAAAACTTGAACACAAAATACTCGAAAATGATTTGGAATTAAATACTCACTCGATTTGATAGAAAACTTCATTTCTGTGATTAAATTGAAATTAAATTATATTCAAAAAACTTGACTCAAGTTTGAAATCAAATGAATTGGACGACAAATGACAGACAACTGAAGAAAAGCAAAAAATCTTAACCAAAAATCAAAACTTTTCCCCAAAGTTGTCAAGAATTGAAATTCAATTGAATTGGACTCTCGTTTGGTATAATGTTTTGTCAGCAAAAGCTTTGGACGATTTTCCTCATAACAAGTAATGCAAAATACGGTTGAACTTTGTTTGAGAGCAAAATTGAGGCCAAATATTGCAAACAATTTTCGGAGTATATAACAGAACGAAACGAAAAAATATTCTTATTTTTTCTCAAATCAAACTTAAATACAAAATAAAAACTTGAAATCTATGACATCGATTAGAGTCAGAGCTTTTGCTTCGAGTGAAAGTCAGTTGAATTCAAAGCTTTTAAAGCTTTTAAAGCTATTCATTATTTTTGAAATAATAGATAACACAAACTGTAAGACATCACAAGACTATAAACTTGAAACTTATTTTAAATAAAACTTCTTATCTGTTAATGAATTTTATTTTTCAATTTATATTTTCTTTTGTCATAATCTTGCTTGATTTTTATCGTAATGGTAGCTTCAATTAATAATTACCAAGTTAAGTAAGCCTCAAGTTCATAAGTAGGCAGTAATTGAAGAACTGTTCTTCAAATCATAAGTATCCGATATTTCATAATTTATCAAGCTATTACAATTTAGTTAAGTGTCTTTGTGATATCAGCTAGCACAAATCATCACAAATAAATCATCTTAAATTGAAGCAAGGTTAGTCTTAAAGCATTCTTTGAGAAATTTCCATTAAATTTGGGGCAAATGTTTTTCGAGGATAACATCCTCTCTGAAGATCGATCCTCTTTCAGATAATTCATTTGTCTATTCATTGGAAATTGAGCAAGGTGAAGAGGAAAGTTATGTCTAATTTAGTTTTAAAATAGCTAGACACTCCTGTTTATAGCCATATCTATTGGTTGAGATAAAATCAAAGGAGATATTAAAGTGTTTATAAGAAATTGAATTTAAAGCTATAAAATGCATTAAAAGTGTTGTTATCTAATAAAATGATTAACTTTCAAGATTATTAATTTATCTAGATCATAAATAATGAATCATATTTCTTAAAGGGTTGTCTGAATCATACTTATTCAAGGTTTGCGACCTAGCTGGGGAACTCCCGATCTGACTCATTTGTCAAAGACCCTGGTACAACTCTTCTGTTAGCTTTATGTTCAATGACTTTCAGGAACTTTTGTTTTAAGTCAAACTTAGGGGAAACCCTCATAATTCCACTCCACTGTCCACTCACTTGAAAATGGTTCAATTTATGTTTAATTAATTAAGCATGCTTAAATATAATTTTCAGTTAAATTAATGCTTTTTGGTCACAATCGGTGACATTCTCTTCTATTTTTTTTAATCGGAAGTAAACAAAACTAAAAACACAAAAGAGTTCCTCAAAAGTATGACATTCGCTGAGAATCTGATAATTTGGACAAAAAAAGTGACATTTTGTCAATAATCTGACACATATTTTAACCGCAATTTCAGTTTAAAAGTTAAACATTTAATTATAGTATTTTAGAAAATAATGGGTTATTATTAAATAATTTTGATTTGAACATGGTTAATCAAGCGAATGATCCTTCCATTTTGTGGCATAAGATGGCGTTATGCGGATCAAGATTCTTAATTTAAGAATGTTCAAAATTACCAAGGTGAAAGAATTTAAAAGGACAATAACAATTTTCACAAATTTTATTGATAAGCAAGATGATTAATTAGTTAGTTGATTGATTAGTTATCCAGTACAAATTTTTAAACAGAGATGATTTAAGAATGACCATGCTAAAATATTTGAAGCTCTCAATAATTTAATCCTTAATTCTGTGATAAATGCGAACAAAAGCGACGTCATTGACAACACCGGTAACTATGATGTCGTCGGCTTTGAATTCGCGGACAATTTTGACGGTATTGTCGTCCGACACCTGTTTGTGGATCCATTTGTTTCCCTTCTGAACAATACTCGACTTAACGGGAGTGCCGTCCATTCGGTTCTCTTCAAACTCTTCGCCATTAAGTTTGAACGTAATCTCCGATGTCTTGAACGGCGATATCGTCCGAAGTGTATAATAGTCTTCATTTTTGGTGATCTCATACTCAGCGGTGGCTCTGTTTGCAAGAGTTCTCTGAAGGAATCCGACCCCAAGTTTCTCAAGAAATTTATCAAAGTTTTCACTCTTAATCATTTTATATTTTCCCGTAAAATCAATATCCGGTTGAGTTTCGGTTTGATTCAGTGCGGGCTCTTTGTTCTCCAAATTCACGATTTCTATTAACTCTTTGCTATTCATTCCACAAGAATTTGATTTGAAATACATTTCCGACAAATAAAGAGTTAATCCAACGATTATTAAAACTGAAATTCAAAATAAAACAAATCATTCATTTGATGACAAATTTAAAAATAATTTATTTTATTGACTTCACCTGAAACTAACGCATAGAAGACATAACACAAAATTCTGGTCACTTTTGCCGACATTTTCAAGAGTGAGTGAAATGGATTCAAACAAACTTTGAAACACTTATGAAAAACAATGAGAAGTGTCTCTCAAAGTCTCGATTGTTTGACAGAAGTGACAGCTTTTTGTCACTTTAAGTGAAGATCTGATGATTTCAATAAAAAGGCGATTATTTCTTCGCTAATACTTTAACACAGATTTCAACCGTAATTACAAATTATGTTTTCAAAAGTCATTTCTTTATCGGAAGAGTAGTTTCAATAATGAACATCAAAATTGATTTTTCAATAATTTTTTTAATCAGCAAAACTGCACTTCACTGACACAAAAAGGGTCTTCAATTAATCAGCAGAATATTCGAGGAATAAATTGCAATGAAATCACTTTTTATTTATTCAATAAAAGTCATAATTATAATCAAAAAATCAAAGGAAATGAAATTAAATATAGTTTTCGTATTTAAGCGCAAAAAGTTTTAACTAATTTTCAAGTTTAAACATTTTATCAAATATTTGTTAAGAGAATTGTCTTCAATCAACTAATTAAAAAACGTGATAGCTCATCTTATTGCCATTAGATATGCTTTTTAGAACTCAAAACTTTGTGCCATGCTCAATGTAGAACATTTGATGATCTAGCCAATCAGAACTTTTCTCAGTTGAATTTTAGGCAAAAGTATCCTGTGAACTTTAAATATAATAATAAACAAGATAAAATTATAATCATTATTGTAATTCATATTTTGAAAATATATCCCATTCAATCAAATTGTTTAGTTTTATGATCCTGGTGACTCCATTAAATTAAGTAAATTGAATTTTGTGAGCAATTAACTCAAAAATATCACGATTTTTATTAAAATGGGTGAAAAACAAGTACTCATTGCCTTTCGATTGGCTGAAAGTCCAGTCTATTTGTTGAAAGACTTCTCAAACTCGTAATTAATTCAATTTTGTCTAATTGTTTGCTAAAGCCTTCAGTCAATAATTTAGACACAAATTAGCTCTGAATGCGATTCGAATTTTACGACAGACCTTAATAACATTTTGAATTACTTATATTCTTACTCTTTTTTCTTTTTATATCAACAAAAAATATCAAATTAAATGAGAAGAAGAGGAAAGTTTTCAAATCACGAATCTATTGAATTGAAGAAAAGTCAAGGCTTTTGTGTTTAAACGCATTTTTTGATTCAATTCGTGAGAAAACTTGATTTCTGGCAAAAAAACTATATAAACAAAAAATTGTTATTACTTATATTCTGAGCGATTAGTTTATTCCCTGATTATATAATTAAATTTAACCCTCTTTTCAAAGGATATTTTTCTTAAATTGTTTTTCAGACGAATTAAATTCTCGGAAAAACTATTGATTAGTAAATAAGATATTAAAACACTTTTCTTAAGAATTTTAATAACTTATGACATGCGATAAACGGCCTATAATTTGATGCTCTATTCATCTCTTGTAATAACCAAATTAAAGTAGTATGGTTAATTTGGTATGATCAGCTTAAATGATTCCTGCAATTTGTAAGACGTTACCCAATACAGCGAATTAAGTCCAAGGACCAAACACTTGAATACAAAGACATAGAATATTCTACTAATTATAGTGAAGTTCAGCAAAAATTAATTGAAATACTGAAAATGTTTCACTCCTATGAACCTGATAAAAGTCGATGAGCTTGCTAATTTTTGCTCAAGGCAATATCAGTGTTAACACGAGTATGTCGACCACACACTCCTTTAGCTAACCTTGAATTAATCAATTCGGGTTAATATAATTTAACACTTAATTAATAAAAAGTTATTATTTAGAGAGAACTAATGTATCATGCAACTATGATATTTAATTATAAGCCGTTTAAATGAAGAGGAGTTGTCCATGGTTATTTAAAAATAGTTTGTGAGTCATAAACTTTATGAAAGACTATATTTCTAATGACGTCCCAAATGTGACCCAAAGACAACCTCACTTCAAATTGAAGTCAAATCATTTAATTATTTCCAAATTCAGGAAATTTTGTCGAATATATTATCACTAAATTTAGTAATTCTTTAATTCATTCAAAACTCAGTTTTAAAACAAATTTAAATTTCTATTTGAATATAAATCAGACGAACGATCACTTAAATGACCCTCAATTCAAAAGAAATAATACCTTTCAAACAATTCAAACTTAGTTTTAATTTGAAATCAATTCCAATCCTTTGATTGATTACAGTATTTGTAATCAATTGCATCCTATCATCTCTTTTGAGGATAGGGTTAAAGAGAAGGAAAGGGAGAGAAAGGGAGAGAATGTCATCAAATGACAAATCATTGCGAAATTCTTCGAAATATAAAAATAATTTTAAGGAAAGTATCTCTGATTTACACAAAGAGGACTGTCGTGAAGGACAACATTCAAAACAGATATTCACTGAATTTGAAAGAAAGAGATAATCAAAACAGAATTAATTCAATGATGTCTTTGAAAAAAATCTTTTTTTTATTCTTGAAGAAATCGTGAAATTTGATCATGGTGTGAATTATAAATACAATGCGCGCGCGGTTCTAATTACAGCCATCCATACAATTAAATTAAGTAATAATAATAATAATAATAATAATAAACAAAAAAATACTGAATAATAATAAAATAATAAAATAAAAAGTTTGTCAAAAATTAATCACAAATTCGGGAAATCTTTGTTTAAATAAAATGACAATTATTTAAGTTTTTTCAATGAATAATACAATTAATCAAATATAAAGAGTTGCAAAAAAACTATACATAAGAACTGGAATTCACTGGTATTCGATAGCATTGGTTAGTAATCGTTAGTCGGGTGTAAATCATCGAAAAGGTTGTCATTTATTTCTTGTCGTCGTCGACGATAAACATAAACGAGAACAAAGTGGTCACATATTTGGTCATAGCGTTTTCACCGAGTTTGCCCTTGGCAACAGTGCCAGGCACAATTGCAAACTTCTTGCACTCCTCGCCATTCAATGGGAACATATCTTTGGGACAGGCCATGTTTGTGAGAGTGCCGGTTAAACCACCCATAAAATTCTCGAACTGTTTGATAGCTTCATCACCGCATTTGTCCTTGATCATTCCAGACGTGCACTTCTGCCAGGTCAAATATCCGCAGCACATTCTTGAGTGGGCTGAGTCGGCCTGACCTACGATTTCGTCGTCCATTTGATTGGCAACGGCTAAGAAGTTGTTATTACATCCCTTCTTATACTCTTCAGTGCTGAGGACCTTCTTGTGCATACAGGGGCTCTCCTTCAAGAATGCTGTCCTCAGAATAAAACAATTAGCAACTGATCACTGATTGGTTAAAGTGTTAATACAGACCACTTCTGTCGGGATTGCTGTGACTGCAGAACTTGTTCTGACGGTTAGTGATCTGATCCAGGACAAGATCCATAAGTTCTCTGTGTAAAGGAGTGGCGCACTTCTTGGCGTAAGCCTTAACACATTTTACGGTATCGTCTTTTATGGTACTATAGTTCCAAACAAATATAAATTCAATTAAAACTTTTGATTTTTTTTTGGTTTATTATCATTTATGATATCTGACGCACACTTATTACTTTGGGCAAGGTGTTTATTGGTGTCTACAGCTAGAAGTATTCTAGAGGCTGTCTATAACTCAAGTAATTGCTATTTTTGCTTAGAATTAATCATGTTAGATTGAGCAACTAGAATAATTATTGCAGGACATATTTAATTTAATATAAATTACAGAATTGAGCCACTTTTATAACATGGTAATTTTCCTTATAATCTATGGTTATCCTTGTGAAATTTAATTAACAATTTTATAATTGGAAATAGAATCACCATGATAGTTTAAGAAAGAATCATAAAAGATCGTACCTGCAAATTTTGTCGAGTCCTTTTGATGTTGCGATAATTGAAGTAGGGTCCTTTCCTTTGCCCAACTTCTGAATGGCGTTGATGCAGTTCTCGGCTTCTCTCAGATGACACTGGTCCTTTTTATTTCGGTTACGCCGGCGTTTATTGCGCTGGGCTTCCGATTGGCCAATCAATAGGACCACTAAAACCAAACTCAAGATGACTGACCACAAGAAGAACAAAGAGATTCATATTTAGTAATCAGTTTTGAGACAAACTTCTGATAAAAATAAAATTATTCTTCAATTGAGTTGAAAAATAAATTCAAAATATTTGAGCAAAAGTGGAATAAATTGAATAAAAAGCAATTTTTGGAAGAAATCGATTTTTGACTCACTTTTGATATTCATCTTAAGCTACTCCTGAAATGAACCTGAGGTAAAATTCGAAAAACTAGATGAATGTTCCTCTCCTGTGAGTGACAAACGACTGGCAGCCAAACGACAGGTGCGCTTCAAATAAATAACTCCGACTTTCGTAAGAAGAAAACTAAGTAAAGCTAAAAAACTGTTTGCAATTAATCATAAATTATACGAAAGACCACTTCTAAGACTCTAAGACTCTATTTCAAGATATTAAAGACAAAAACTGTTTGACTGATGCGTTACTTTTCACCAGATTTTCCCCGAACTGAAAGATAATTATTACAACCTTTCCATAGAAGACATACATTATTTTGAAGGTCATTACCTCACTTATAGGGGACTGACTAACGATTTGAATAAAAATCCACAGAATATTTGTCTAATGGATTCGACAAACGTAATAAAGAAGATAATAATCACTCGTTTCTGGCGTTGAGAAACACATCTAATTATAGGGCTTTCCGTTTGTTTTTGTTTTCAATAATCAGTCGCTTATATGAAATCATTTTCGAGAAATTCATATCGCGTTTCACTCATCACTCGTTTCGAAACTGATTTCAGTTCTTATTTATTAGTATTTAATTCATGTTTTGAAATGAATTTTGAAAATAACTTATCGGAAAACTTTTATCCAGAAAGTGATCTAACCTTAGCTTTTGGTACTTTTATCTCTAATTTATTCAGAATTCAGAGTTTATTTGATTTATCGATCGATT
>JAQGBD010001109.1:0-18997 GCA_034698165.1 Punctoribates punctum | reverse complement strand
GAGAGAGAGAGAGAGAGAGAGAGAGAGAGAGAGAGAGAGAGAGAGAGGTTAGCGAACTGTGTGCTCAGGGCAACAGTTTGGGCAACTATAAGGGATACAGTGCGCTATTGTGAACCAACTTTATTTCTCCTCCAAAATACATTTACTGTCGATTAATATATTTTAGGATATTTTAAAGTAACTTATTTTGTGTAATAATGTCGGAGACACGCAATAAAAGTTCTAATCATTACTATCCGGAAGATTCATAACTTTTCATCAGATTTTCGTTTATAGAAGTCTACACTTTTATGAATTCTGATTATAATACATAAATACATTCCAAATGTTTTAGACTTAATATACTCAATGTTTTGTCGATCTTTCAACTGAATGGCAATTTTTGCAAACTACAGTATTAGCCGTATGGCAATACACTACTATCAGTTATATTACAGACTCTGTATATGCGCTCAAATTCTACAAAAGATCATCGAAAGACCTATACCTTTACCTATACATAGTCTGCACCTTATTCATAGACCTAATATGAAATTTTTGCAAAGTACCAAGTAACAGATTATAATTCGAGTGTTAAAACATTAATTGATTATACTTTTCAAGTGATAGAAGGGATCAAACGGCGTCGTAATCGTTGTCTAACAATGCGGTCGTTCACCTCTTTCTCATCAAATCAGAAGAAATGGGTTTAGAAAGTGTCAGAACTAACGATAAATACGAGACCTTTAATGGGTGTGCGGCCGAACACTATGGAACACATCTTTATATGAATAGACGGCGAAAATTCAATCCTTTGGCGAACGGAAATGGATTTAATTGTGGCCAACATTATTGCAATTCACAAATCACTGCCTCAAACATTTCAAATTCAAACGACTGCTTCTCAAATACAACTAATTTTAATAATTTGTGGCGAATATGCAAAGAAAGGGGCGTTTTGTTTGAGGGTATTATTATTACTATAATTAAGTGCACAACTAATTGACTTATAATTCATTGACTCAGACCCACAGTTCCCTCCGAGCAATAGAGCGCTGTTCGGTAGACGTGAGTCCTCTCAACTCAACAAAATCTCATCATCGATAGTATGGATGCGTCCCTTCCAACTGGTCTCTCGACCCAAATATATCACTGAATACAACCCGAATCGCCGTTTTGATGTAGAATTAGGTGACGGGTCTAATTTGATTGCATCAAATCAGGCGCTGTTGCACGCAATCAGTATTATTTACTCAACGCCTAAGCTATTCGATAGAGTTATAAATCCTCTGCAAAACTTCAGTTCTGCCTCTTATACAGGGATTTGGAGGTTTAGATTCTGGAAGTTTGGAGAATGGATTGAAGTTGTCATCGGTCAGTATGTTTAACCCATTTTCAAACCCTTATTCCGTTTATATCTTTGATTCCAATTATTTCAGTTCTATTATTCAAATTTCATTGAGATTCAAATCGTTGTAAAAATCAAAACATATCATGAATTTGAGTTTCGTTTGACTTTTCAAATGATTTTATTGAGTATTTAATACTTGAACTCAAGACTATTGTTCAGAGAACTGTTGGAATCTCTTTCAAACGCAAATCACTCATTATTTCTATCATTTTAATCAATAAATGCCATCAGAAGTGTTCAAAACTAGTAATTTATTTGAAATGTTTGGCATTTTTCTAACAAGTATTTCACGAATTGGTCTTCAAATGAAAACTCGAGGCATTCGTGAAAAAAATTTCTAAAATTTTATTAATTTGTTGGAAAACATAAATTAAAATTGAATTTAAATGATTTGGTTATATAGACGATAGATTGCCAACATTTAAGGGACGATTAATGTATATGCAGTGCACAGACCCGTCCGAGTTCTGGGCCGCCCTTCTAGAGAAAGCTTACGCTAAACTTTATGGTAGTTATGAATACTATCTCAGGTATGGTTTCATTAGACAAGAGCTAATCGTTTGAGTAATTCGGGTCTAATCTCAGGCATTGTTTCACTGCACAAACAACACAAGACCTTACGGGAGGAATAGCTCAGGTATTAGTAATTTGTTTGTATAAAGTTGTGCGACATTTGTAACACTTATAATTTGAAAACCACTGCAGAGCTTCACAATAGCCAATCACGAGTCACATATTATCCATCAAATGATCACATCTGCAGTTCCGCGTTCAACACTTCTCTCTGTTTGTGTCAATGAAGTGAACACTAATGAGACAAACTCTCAGAATAAGTCGCAGCGTCTCAGGAATGGTCTCTTCACCTGTCAATCATACCTTATAACAGGATTGACTCGCGTTCGGACCGCAGTCTTCGATGACATGCAAACCATGGCTAACAATAATTATATCTATAATTCAAACAATTTTCCCATCTTTGGGTACAACGGCACCGATCCTCTGCACACAGGAATAATTGAAGTTCAACTGATTCGGCTCAGAAATGTTTGCGGTAAAGGAGAGTGGAATGGAGGTGAGAAACCTGATAGAGTATGGGAGGCCTCCATTAGGGACCTTCTCTGTCCAATTTCATAATTTTCCCTTTTATTAGTTATTTAAAACAAATTGATTTCCTAATGCAAAGAATTCAAATTTTTTAGCCTGGAGTGAAAGGTCATTTGAGTGGGATCATCTAAGTGATAGGGACAGAGAGGAGTTGACCATAAGATGCAGAAATGAGGGCGAGTTTTGGATATCGTTCGATGATTTACTCAACAACTTTACAAATCTGGACCTGATTCACATCGGACCGGATGATTGGATGCAGGTCTGCATTAATTAACTTTTGTGTTAATCGCAAACAATTATACGAAATCAAAATCAATTATCTCTAGGAAATGAGTTTACACCACAAGCGACCATGGTATGTTATTCACGTGAAATACTTATCAGTTAATGAGACTAATATTTCAGGAGAGCTGTTATGGCACGAAGAAAGTGGAAGAAAGGTTTCAATGCCGGGGGCGGTCCCGCACACAGAGACACGTTCTTCACAAACCCTCAGTTTCATATTCATATCCCGAAGAGCGGACCCAACAAACTGCATGTCGTCGTATCCGTTACTCAATTTTATTCCACAAATAATGAAACACAAGATTTTCATCTGAAAAACATCGGGTTTTGTGTATATGAAGTGCCACCGAATACCATAAGACTGAGCCATCCATTTGTAGCAAATAACGCCCCCTTAGATATCACAGACTTCACAGCCACCCGAGAGTCTGTCACTTTCTTTACTTTGCCACCTGGTGATTTTGTGATCGTACCCACCACAGACAAACCCCACTTAGAGACTAAGTTCCTGTTGAGGCTCTTCACCGATGAAACCACACATATATGGGAAGTAAATGACGACAACATAATCTTCGCCATCGACTCTCAAATACCCAAAATCGTTGACAAAATAATCCAGGTATCATTCAATCACTTTATTTCAATTAATTGCATCAAATGACAGTCAAATTATATGAATTTGAGACAAAAATTGATGTTTCAGAACGGAAATAGTTTATTGTCTCGACTAATGGCAAAACTACCGCCAGATTTGGACGCCTATAGTCTTCTGAAAGTTCTGAAAGTCTACTCCAAACGTAAGCCTTTTTTCTAATAATTAATGCCAACAAATCACTCGTCTTAATGGTATTTTTGAACACTTGTTAATTTGAAGCAATCAAAGTTAGCAATAATTATTACAGATCTGCCTCACAAATAGTTCTAGATTCTTTTAAAAGTTTATACAGTAGTTGAGTTTATAGCCTCAATAAAAATGGTTTTTATAATTTGGTGAATCAAATAATCATATTTTAATTTATATAGCATTCAATATATTATATGAAAAGCCAAGTCTGGAGTTATGTCGATATCTGGTTATGCTGAGCGACCCCTCAATTACTGGAAAAATAAATGCCACGAATGTCGGTCTTCTTTTGAATAGACTTCACTTTTGGCGCTCACTTTTCACAAGACATCAAATGGGGAACAAGAATAAGATCTGTACTTATAATCTGCGCCATATATTCTACGAGACAGGTCTGACTCACGACAATTGCTCACTAATTGTCTCTATTCTTATTGTTTTTGAATACAATCCAAATAATAATGATTTACATAATTAGTTAAGAAATCTTTTCTTAAAATCTAATAAAACTATAAAATAATCATTTGTTTAACAAAAATGTTTTTTGCAATTTGTTAAGAAGTAGGAGTTGTTGGGCGAGTTTAAGCAAGATTATATTTCTTCTATTCCTTCTATTACTCCCTTTGCTACCTATTGCTACTTATCTATTAAATAGTGAATAACATTGAGATATTATAAGTAAGCAAAAAGAGTGCGAATAATCTGAAAATAATTATGTATTTCAAGTTTGAGAAGACTTTCAAATTATTTTTTTATGTCAATAATTATTGAAAGTGTTTTCGATTTCAAGAATATTTTTTACATTTCACTCAAATCAATGATTGGTCTCATTTTTCTGGGGGCTATCGGGGAGTCAGTGATCAGTTGAGCGATAATTAATGTCATTCCTTATTCTAAACCAAAATTAATTTAAAATCATTTGTACTTTTTTTGTTCATTTTCATCAGACTCTTAGACATATTAGTTTTTGAACTTATTGTTCTAGGTCATAAACTAATTACTTGATAATTTACAATTACAATTTAAAGCCTAAAATTGATCAGTGTCTATTAATTTGAAAATATAATTTCTATGTTATTATTAATAGGAATTTCAGTTTCGAATAAAGTGTTGGAAAGTTTAGTGATTCGTTACTCTGAGAACTGTCAACACATGACTTTGGAGTCGTTTCTATTATCTCTAGTCAAACTCCATCTCTCACACGGTATGTCCCCTCACATAGCCCTCACGTACCCTTGACATACCCCCATAAACCCCCATTTGCTTAACACATTATTTCTTCACTGACTTAAAGAGCGCTACAAATCATTGGAAAGAAAAGGAAAACAAAATAACATCACATTAGAAGAGGTATTTTTTCTACAGTCACTCATTTATTAATTCTGTTTTTCAATTGTTCTAGATCATTTTAATGACCGTGTATTCTTGACCAATTGGTAAACATCGAGACTTAAACTTAATTCGCGAATTTCTTTATTTAAAAATCATTTTTATCGAAGATTTGTCTTTCAAAATAAGCTTGCTTATTATTATTATTTTATTAAAATTTCAAAATATTTATCCACAGAGCGAATGATTTACCGAAATATTGAAAATAAAAATTTAGTTAATTTACTAAATTTATATTTAATGAAGTGATTAGTTTCCAATTTAAATATTTATCTCCAGTTTTATAGACTTTTATTTTCTTCAAAATATATTGCATTCAAAGTTCAATAGTTTTAAAATTAGTTTTTCTTTGATTTAATGTTTGCATAAAATATTCATTAGATGTGATCTTCGCTATAATCTTATAATTAGCGCAAACTTTCTCTAATATTAGAGAATATTAATGTGATTTCAAAATTGTTTGACTCAAATAACATCCAATTTCATAAACCGAAGAAAAACAAAGAAAATAATGAAACGAATAGAAGCCATGCTTTTCAAATAAATTTATTCTTTAGGTTTATATAATTGCATCCTGCAAATTATCAAGATAAGATTAAGATTATATTGAAAGTTAATGTCTGGAAAGCAATAAAATATTGATCACAAATTAGATAAAAATGCGAACATTTGTGAATATAAATGAAAATTAACTAAATATAAATCAATTGGACTGAAGGACGGGTTCTTTCTTCAGTGTCTTTTCACTCTTTTCACTCTTTTCACTCTTTTCTCTCTTCTCTCTGTTCTCTGTTTTCTTTTTTATTTTGAAAAATGCATTCATTTGTGATAACTTTTGGCAGACATCTGTTGTCCGATTTTTCTGTCCATTCTTTTCGGGGGGTTTCCACTTAATTTGTGTTTCATTCTTCTCTTTATCAACATTTGTCTTATCGTTTGTTAATTTCTTCTCTGATTTTCGTTCCACTATTTGATTAGTTTTAATGCAATTGAATCCAAGGGCTCGCCTCAGCTTTTTCCAGAACACTTCCTGTTCCTTAGGACTGTTGACACTCCACTGAAGGTATATTCGGGTTTTGAGCAGAAAGTGGAGCTGAGGGGCGACAACAGTGCTGTCGATTTCCTCCAATTTAATCATTATTAGTCCGTCTCTATTCTGATCAACCAAAGTATTGTGGGCTAAGTCGGTCTCAAAGCGACACCACGGACTACGAATAAAATTGTTGGATATGACCAAGATCACTTTACGTGATGTCTTAATACTTTCTAGAATGCATTCACTGATAGGACGGCCAGCAATGAAATCTCGATCATAGACACAAAGTTTGACTCTATTCATGTCAGAGCTGTTGTTCTCAATATTAGGGACGAGTTGTTTGAAGACCCACTCGGAATCGTTCACATTATACGAAACAAAAGCGTCGTATTGATAGTCAATTGAGTCGTCTTCTGTGCCATAGATTAAAGTTCTTATCGTTGAGTGATATACAAAAGCGAAGACTAAAAGAATTAAAGTCATTAAGAGAAGAGATGTCGCGATTGCACTCAAAAGGGTTAAACTGATTCGCGTCTCATTCCGTAGAGATCTACAGCTAGCAATGAAATTGTTCAAGCTCACTTTCCGATCGTTCAATAAACAGTAATATTGAGTTTTAGATTGAAGTGGTGTTCGGTCCAATAAGTAGTGAATTTTGAGTGAAGTGTCGTTCAGCCAATCGGACACTATTTGTGAATCACAGTCACAATTCAGTGGATTTGATGCAAAACTCAAATTCTTGAGTCGATGGAAGTCCTCTAACATACTGGATGTCAATCGCGATAACTTATTGTGACTGATGTCTAAAGTCGTGATATATTTGTTTTTCTGGAATATACTGAAGTTAGTCCACGACTCGATTGCATTGTGGGACAGGTCTACCACTTGTAGTTCACTGAAGTTCAGAAATGTTTTTACACTAATTCGATCGATAATATTGTGACTGATGTCCAGAAGTTTGACTTGCTCATTTATTCTCTTGAAAATACTTTCTTCATCATTGATATCACGAGATGTGAGGTTGCAGTGAGACATACGAACCGTCTCCACGGCTTCCAAACCAAAGAAGGAGTCTTCGTGAGTGTCTCTCAAAGTAGATATTAGTTCTTCATTTTCACTCAAATCGATATAAGTGGTTGACTTCAGCGGAAAAAATGTTAGATATTCGACAAATTTGAGACCACAACCCCTTAAATGGAATTTTTGCATTTTAAAAAGTCCCAGGAAAGCATTTCTTGGCAACGGATCCAATATTTTGTAGGATAAGTTCACTTCTTTAAGATTTGTTCCTACAAATGACTTGTGCGGTATTTCTAAATGTGTCCGGCTATTTTTATACCCGGATAAGTCTAAATATTCCAATTTCGGCAAATTATAAATAAGATTTGTCGGAATAATTCTTAAATAATTTCCTTTAAAACTAAGTCTTTGTAGTCCTTCAAGAGTTTGGAACGAATTTTCTTCAATTGACTCCAAATCACTGAATTCAATGTAAAGCTCTTTGAGATAAGGCATCGGAGGAAAGTCGCCGAACACTATCTGATTGATTCTCATGTCATTCAAATATAGTGCACTGATTGTGGTCTTACTGATCGCACTTAGCATTAACTTTGGTACTGTTCTCGTCATAAATATGTCTGAAATATCGAGTTTATCGATAAGACTTTCACTCGAATTGCTCTGAAAGCCATTACTCAGAGCGAGTCTCAGAAGCAAAGGGTCGAGTCTTCGGTTTCCACTCAGATTCAGTCCATTGAGGCTATTCCTCAGTGGTGTGAATGCATGAGAATGAATGGATTCAATATCACAATTAGTTAACTGAAGATATTTTAATTGCGTTAAAAGTAACAAATCGTCCTTGTTTATCTTGAATGGCCGAGAAATCTGTTCTTTGTGGTAATCAACAAACGGTCCGGATATATGTAAGTGCATAAGAGTTGGTAATATACGAAGAGAGGCCGCGCGGGTCAGCTTCGAAAAGATGTGTTGAGTGACCGCTCCGTTTGAAATCCAAACCAATTCTTCGAGATTTTTGAGACCAACGAATGCTTCGATACTTAAAGCTGTGATTTGTTTGTTGTTTATAAAACTGAGATAACAAAGATGTGACAAACCATCGAAGGTTCGGTCACTTATTTCTTCCAATAAATAATTATCGATTAAATCAATTCTCTTGAGTTTATCCAACTTTTGGGCCGCAAACAGGAATTTAGTCAATCGGATGACTCCTGTCTTTCGGATTATTAAATGCGTTAAATTATTTACATTAAAGAGTGAGTTAAGAGGAAGAGTTACACATTGAGAGCCACTTATCTGTACTCTCCACTGACCGTCACTATCAATATCACTGTTAATATCCTTGTACTCAATCAGACAGTTATTCAATGATTTACTAATAAGAGGAGAATCAAAGTCTAAACTCGGATCTAAAAGATAGTTGTCTTTATGTCTTTCTTCCCAATTGGGCACCTTTTTAGGTGATGGTCGCACTAACTTCACGTGAATTATGGACTTCTCTTTTGGCAATAAGTCTTCTGAGGTCCAGGAATCCGAATAAGAGTAGTTTGGCGGTCGTCCCGATGGAAGACTCATAGTCTCGAATGAAAAACAAGTTTTGTTTCGAGTGTTGTGACAAATAATAAATAGGAGAACCCATTGGACCCATTGGTTTAGTTTCATCTTCGAAGAGATCAAACCTTTGGTCAAATTGTTTGCAACAGAACTGAAAGAAAGAGTTTGACTGGTTTTCCAAATCACAGGCTTTCCTATAATATCTCATATCCTGTGAAGTTTGGTTCACAGAAAGAATTCAATTCTTTGTAATCTAATCGAAATAAGTTTCGTTAAGTCGAATACCAGTTGTTTTTGGTTCTAATCGGAGGCAAAAAACATCAAATATGAGAGAAAATTGAGAGAAAGATATGTCTTTAGGCAAAGATTGACTTTGAGTCAAGGCTTCCATCAAATGATACTTACTTTCAGATTAATGCAAACTCAAGTTCTGAGAGTTTAGTCGAGAGCTCAAGCAATTGGGGTCAGGGGCTCACTTGTGAACACACTATTTTAATTTTTTCTTTCAATAAATTCACATAATCTTAAACATGTTATTGAGTTTCGTAACTAAAAATTGTTATATCACTGGATATCAATTTGGCTCATAATTGATAGCCATTCAAAACGAGTCCATTCTATGGATCAAACATTTTTTGAATGATTCGAATTCAAAAACTCATTCCAAGAAAAACATTAAACTTTCGTTGATTTTCAGTTAATTTTGGTTCCGAAGAAAAAACAAATTTTTGATGATTACAAACAAAACTACAAACACTTGAGAAGCGATAACTTATAGAGAAATCCAAGTTTTGGTCCTTTAATCAGATGTTTCGAACAAAATTGGAGACAACTTTCGCTTACTTTTGATTAACTGTTTTCTCATTTGATTGAATACAAATATTAGAAGAGTCGAGACTTAATCAAAAGTGTAACGAAAGTATAGTTTTGGCCTCAATTGCTTCAAAAGCCTCATTTGTAATCACAAATCGTAAAAAATAAGTTAAATATTTAGGAGAACACGACCTACAGGTAAGAGAGACGAGAGATGAAAGATTTACTTTCCTCTTACGTTCAAACTCTTGATAGCATTGGAACCGACTCTCGGCTAACACTTGATTGACGTCATATTCGCACAGAAATTGCTTTCGATTCAATCCATGTCTTATTAAAGTCGAATAAAACTTTAATCCATCGAATAATAGATATCTCAAAGAATTACTTTTTGAATACATTAAAGAAAAGATGATTTGTTTGAAACAGAATTCTGTGATTATCTCCACATTTATTAAGACTAAAAATTGTTGTCAATCTATGAGCGATAGGAAAGAAATTCGATGACTAATCCCATATCAATCAGATATTGGGTTATGTTTTAACCAAGGAACCAATGACATCAATATTTTTGCATAGATATAAAACCTGCTCAGTTTTGTTCTACTATTTTTCATTCTTTCTTTATTGATTGGATTTGCATCAATAGCATTCAAAACGTCCTAGATCCCATAGGAGCCATTTTTATGTGCAAATGTTTAGTCCAAAAGTCACCTGAAAGTGGCTGTGCTCTGGCCGTTGGCCATTACTTTATTGCCATTACCAATAATCGTTACAAATCATGTCATTCAAGCTTTTTATTCAATTTTGACTTAAGGCTATTCTCACTAATTCTTGAGAACTTGTTTTAAACCAAAATAATAAAAATATATTTAATAAATAATTCGATATTTTCTGTCTCTTTGTTGCAAAAAATGGAGTAATATTTCCACTCATTTATTACAATTGAAAATCGATTTCCAAATCTTTTCATTAAATCAAATTTTCGATCATTTTTAGTGAGAAAATAATTGAAACGATTTTTCCAGAAATTGAATATTTGCTTCGATGACTATTCGGGTCATTTATATAAGTGATGGAAAATCATCCCTTTCTCAACATTTTCTCAACACTTTCTTCAACTGTTTTTCCATTCGATATAAAATTCTTAGTTTTGATAAATAAATTGTTAACAAAAATCAGATTCACTTATCCTGGTAATTGTCTTACAGAATAGCTTATGTCTGACCAAAAACTCTGATGTTTGAGAAAATGAGTCGTTTGAAGAATATTTGAATAAATAATTGGTTCATATAATTGATATTTGAATTGTTCTAAACTTTCGTTGTTTTATTAATTAACAAAATTTATATCTTTTATAACATTTAAGATTAGAAATCAATTGAATGGAAATAAGGACCGAATTTTAGTTTTTATATAAATTTATAGAAACATTTTGAGGAAAATTATAACTAATTATAGTTTAGTTACGAAAATAATATAGAATATGAGAAAAGAGCACAAAAAATGAACGATTTGTTTGTCAAATAAATTCGTAGCAAAAGGACAACACTTGAGAATTGTGTTCATTTAATAACCAAATTATTACTTATTGTTAACAATAGTTTAGTTTAAATGGTTTTGAATAATAAATTTGAATTTAATAAATGAGCTCTAATTGAATGGTTTAGTGATCTAATGGATGAGCAATAAAAATAGCTGCGCCTAGAAGTCAGTCAATGATATCAATGGCTTTTCCTATGTCTTCGGATGACTTACTATCAGAGATGAGATGTCATAACACTTAACAACATTTATAACAATTGGGTTTTAAACCGAATTTAAGTCAAATATTGATAACATTTTATTCGATTGAATATCAAAATAATCTTAAATCGGATCCAAATATACAGTTATTTGTCTGCAATATATGTTTTGGAGTTTTTTGGTTCAAAATATTCGTTAATGACTTTAAACAAGAGATTCGTTGTAAAAGCGGTTCCCATCAGCGTAGCGCTCATACGGCACAGACTCTACTCTTGACATCTCTTAGATGAAAGAGTAGGGTCCGTCTGTGAGAGCGCTACAAAGAATTTGTCAAGATGGTGGCTGACCGGTCTGTGGCGGCGGCGCACTCGGCACCGGATTATTGCCTATCATGTGTTCATTGAGTTGATTGCGTTGTGTGGGGTTATGGCCGCGTTCGGCCTTATAGTACTCCAATCCCGGATCAAATTGCAGTAATACAAAGATCTGACACCAATTCAAAAAAGTTTATATTTATATAGAAAGGGAAGGACTCAATGCATACCATATCACTGGGGATGAGAACCAATTCGTTGGGAGGGTTTGTAATGACATATCGTTTAGCTGAAGCATCAGCCGCTCCGGTAGTGTCTCGAAACCTGTAAATCCCTATACACAGCATACCATAGGACCGGAGGGCTGCCAGAAATAGGTCACCATATTTGCCTCCCTCTCCATATTGAGCGAGTGGTCCGTCATAGAGACTGATTTGTCCGACTCGGCATCGGTCGCGATTCCGCAAAGTTTCGGGGGTTGAATACCCTCCCCGAAGACCTGCACCCTCTGCTAAAATGAGTTCGAGCTCTGGAGTGGCGCCACCCGTTATGAGAGACCGGATTAGAGTCAATGCGTTTGCATTGAAATAAGTGGTCGACATAAGAGAGTCGAGCACTGAAACGGCGAATGCAGTGCCGCACGCGAACGGCTGAGTCAGATAAAGCTCAGTGTCGGGGTCGTCGTCATCATCTTGATCTAGGAATTGGACGTTTGTGTCGTTAACCAATTCGGTAATAAGAGGAACGTTCGCCCCATAAACAGATCTATTTTACAAATATTTGTTTCAATGAACTCAATATTTAGAGAAAGTGACGAATAAAAGATAAATACCCTCTTCTTTGCACAACCAGTGGTGGGGGAGACGTTCCTGGAATAGTATTACCGATGGCGGAGCCATTTGATGCATTGTTTGTGATGACGCCTATGGTGTCATCAAAGGTCATGGCCTTAATGTTGAGACTGGCCAGGATCGCCTCCTTATCAGCTAAGGTCGGGTCATCTGAAGACGGAATCTTTGCCGATAATATGACACACATATCACATAAATTTATATTAACGGCTCTCAGGTCGGCGCGGGATAAGGGAGAGCCGTTCAGAACACTTATCTTAGGCAAGTTCTGCAACATTTTCCACTCTCTTCGGAGGTATTCCACATTTCCGACGATAACCACATGTTTTAGTTCGTGATAATGAAAATTAGAGGCTCTGAAACATTATTTCAATTCTTAGGACTTTTGATCATTAGTTCAAAAATAGTCAGACCTGAGGGGCATCACTAGATTTCTCAAACCAATCAGCGGAGAGTCCGGATCTGCGAAAAGGCAGACCACGACGTGACCATTCAGTACAGTCATCGCCGCCTGATTTCGATCGAGAATACACTCTTCAATAGGTCGGGCCGGACACCAGTGGAACATTCCGGTCGAGTCGTACTTCATTTCGGTCTTTTCAAAATCAAAATCTTTAGAATCTATGAAACCGGCGCTGGTATTGGTGTTTGTGCCGCCCCCGGGCGCTGCAGAATCATTGCGCGACGCGGCCGGCCTTCAAGTCAAACAAATTTCAATTATGGAATTCCCTAAATCTTAGAATAGGAGGTGTCATACATCAATTTTTTGACCTCATAGGCCAAATGAACTTGGTTGTATGGAACAGTCGGTTGCGGTGGGGGTGGTTGTGGTGCCTGTGATTGTTGTGATGCTTTGATTCTTGGGTGAGACATTTGGCTGTTCTGTGGAGGGGTTGTCACAACATGTTTGCCATTTCGAGCCCCTCTACGACCGCCTGACGATGAAGTGGAAGATGGAGGGATCAGATGGACTTCAGGGATAAGTTAAAGTTAATCACTTGGTCTGAATGGAAGTTAAGAACTGAGAACTGATAACTCACTGCTTTCTGTGGGATCCCCACAATTGTCGCCTAAAAAGTCAAACGTAGGAACAAAATCTGATATAATTATTATTTAATAATAAAAAGCGTCAAAACAGAAATTCACAAAAGAATAGACCAATTGATGTATGGGTTGATCAATACCTCTGAGTTTTCGCGATATTTTAGGTATTTCTGGCGGAGTGTTAGTCGGATGCAGCGAAAGGGTTGACATATTGCCGTCAGGCATACCACAAGTTTGGCTCAAACCATACCCGCTGTCAGCTATCAATTAGTAGTGAGAGTCAGTTAGTCTCTGAGACGAGGATTGGGTCAAACATTAAACAAATTATAGCAAACGAGAGAACATTTAATACGAAATACATTAATAATCAATAGTTTTGTCAAATTAACGGACAGTGAATCCAAAGACATAAGCGATAACTGATTAATGTCTACACAGATGACAGTCTATAACCACTCTATAAGACATGCGATCACACGAATTGAGACATCAATACTGAATTCATGCTCTACGACGACAACTAAATAAAGTGAATGATCAAGATTAATCTCATACTTGATTGTCGCGTCGTATTGTTATTGACTGCCTGAACAACTCTGACTCCTTTCTTAAATATAGCGCCAACTATATTGTCATTTATGTCATACAGTATTCATAATAAGTTTTGGTGACAAACGTGAGAATCAGTTATTAAATCAGAATTAGTTTTGAAGGATTGGACCGATTTTGAGGTGCAAAGTGTGCACAGAATGGAAAGAATAAAAAGTGCTGTGCATTAGTTCATTGGTTAATACATTGGTATTTAAATTCAATTATTTGCTATGAAAAGGATTTTTATCGAAAAAAAGGTCAATTTTTTCTGAAATTAATAGAGAAATGATTAGAGTTTTGTTGAATACTAACGATTTTTGCACTTGCACTTCCTGATCAGTTTCTCATCCTTGACATCGTCGTGACAGTTCTTGCAAAACCAAAGCGCTCTAAACAATATCCAAAACAATTAGAAAATTGTTTTCAAAATTCATTTTTCTTTTCAAACATTTTATAAGTTTGAAAATATTTACGTATTTTCAGAATAAATTCAAATTAATTCACTGAGTTATTCATCCAGTGATAGATTGGGCGAAGTGTGTACTTGGCACTTTCATTAGTTCTCTATAATTTGATTGATGGGCACTGAACTCAATTTATTCTGAGCAGAATAGCCGGAATGTGGTTCGAAATTAAATGTCTACCGATTATGAATTAAACAGATTTTCTGATAAACTTCACATAACCTGAGCTTTGGGTGAATTAAAACAACTGAGAGTTACTAATATAGAGTAAAAGCCTCACAAATCGCTCGAAGAAAAATGATTTCATTTGAATTTTTCGTCGAAAAAGCAATTGTTTGACAAATAACTCAAAAAATGATTACAAACGCATTCAAATTGTGCTAATTTTCAATTAATTTCTATTTATTCTGAGCCTAAAAACATAATAAAGTTTAGTTGACTTTATTGAAAGCTCTGATGAATTCTCAATTGATTTGCGATTTAATGTTTGAATGACTTCTTTTGAATTGCATTCAAACTACAAAAATCAACAAAACTTAAAATTCAATAGAGTGTCGTGAAAACCAATTTGTAATAAAAGGACTCGGATTCAAATTGGCAATCATTTGATCAAATTGCGAAACTAACCGTTTGACTTCATCTGCGCTCTGGGCGATGAAGAAGCCCTGTGTTGTACTTTGAATTCGATGATTGCCTTTAGGATTGATGACAATGTTGTTACTGCCGTCGCCGTTCTCGTTGGTCACTTCGATGGCCAACAAAAGAAGTTTAAGTTTAACAAAGCAAAGCTCAGACGCCTGTGCGAAAGTCATATTTGCGAAGGCAGGGCTTAAATTTTCGGTATACATCTCCATTCCGGTGCCACAGAGGTAATCATTCTGCCAGGAGGGCATGTCTGGCGACTGTCCCAAACCCCAATTAATTAGTTATTTAATAACTTTTAATCAAATATTAACTGAAATACCGTTTTAAAGGATCTCATGGCGAACAGGTTAGCCATCATTGTACTGAATCCCGGGGCTAAACACGACTGTGCAATGAAACCGAGTTTGAGTTCACTGACGCAAATCACATCATCGCCTGCAAGAGATTCACATTCGTTATACAATCGATAACCCAATGAGAGAGAAGACATTCGTACCCCTCTTCCAATTCCAAGAGGGAATGTTCAGCAAATATGCCTTATTGTGGTATTGCATCAATTGAATTATCACCTGATTTGGTTCAAAGACATTATTATTCAACAAAAACTGATATCAATGATAATTACTCGGATGTCGTCGCTATAGTTTTTAATTGAGATGACGCGCATAATATTAGCCGCGTCTTCGGCATCCGGGTCCTGACAGTACTTATTGGCCAGGACAAGACAGGCGTCCGCGTCGTGAACCTATATTCAGAGCAAACATTGAAGACAAGGCCACAAAACAGGGGTTTAAACAGTGAATGCATTATAAAATCGATCGATTGGTGAACGGCACAGACCGACACACTATGTGTGCTAAAGAAGAAAATAAGATATATTGTATACCTTGACTCGATTCAAATCAATCGGATTCATGACTGAGCCCTGAAAGAACTCGACTGTAGTGAAGTGACGTTTAATCAGACCTGAAAGTGACGATCAGATTGCCATCAAATCAGTGCTTAAATTATATCAATTTGAGTGCTATTCACCTTCGAGTTCGAGATCGGGCGGCTTTCTATGGAGAAACACAACCTCAACGTCGACATCCTCTCTGTCTTCGTGGAGGAAATCCTTAAGAAAGTGACTGACACTTTCGTAAGTGATATGTCCACAGACAACAATATGCCTGAGGGGTAGGCAGTATTAAAACGTTTGTTTAGGCAAATGGAACCGATCAGTAGATTAACAGATAAACGGACTAAACGTTATGTAACTGTTCGGCAGTGAACAGAATGGGATGAGAGAGACTCAAAATATATGTTAACTATAGATCAGTGCATTAGAAGCTTAGCAGAGGATAGATATATGTTATATAAGTTATATAAGTTATATAAGTTATAGTCATAGAAAATATTAGACAACAAAACACTCGTTTAATTTGATGGTATGGACGAGGGTTTGCCAGAGAAGGGGTTAAAGCAAATAAAATGCACACAAAATTAAAATCAATGCAGACATTGGGAGCTTTGAAACATTTAAAAATTAAAATGCAAACCTTCGGCGCTCAGATTTGAATGTTCCTCCATATTTAGGTCGAGAACCAATTAAGTCAATAATTTCTGGTATACATGAGGCAAATACAGCCTAAGGTCAAAGGCCAACAATCAATGGTTAAAATACAGTCAACTTTAGGCGATAGAGTAAAGGAGTGGACGTAAAGGAACGGGTTTAGCTCTTTAGCTGTACATAAGAGGAGCCCATTTTGTGCGGTTCCTAAGCAAAAGCCTTTACACCGTTCCTGAGTTTGTCGATAACCAAATTCTGAATTCACTGTCAAACTGTGGAATCACTTTGACTCAACTCATAACTCATTCTTATGATTATCTTTGAGAAGAAGTATTTTGAGTCTCTCTTACCATCAGATTAATGAAGACATAGCCATTCGAAGTGCAACTAATTTGTCACTAATTGGTCACTAATTGATCACTAATTTCTGTGACAGACAACTACTCTGACAATCGGCTAATTTATGTTTGATTTTTGCAATTCTCTCAACTATTCAGAGCTTTTGAGGGATTCGAGTATTCAAGACATGAACTCGAAAGGGGAGCCTCTAATCCAAAACTCAGACTAAATGATTTGCAAATCGATAGGACTGACTATGACTTCATTAGTTAATAGCGAAGAACAGTCACACAAATCAATAGAAATTATAAAAAAAGGAAAGTATAGCAAAACTACGACAATAATTGTCACTACAATCAAAATCAAAAATCAATACAACCATTAGTGTTGAGAGCAATTCAACGGACAATAAACGCGAACATACTTTTTGGCGGGATTTTTCTGGTAATTGCCAGCATATTTAGAGGGATGTCCCACCAATTCGGTTATTTCGGGCACCAATGAGGCAAACACAGCCTGCAAGGGTTAAAGGTCGAGGTTGGGGTGGACAGGAGAGTGGTTGACGTGAAGGAGCATTGAGGACAACAACGGGACGGCAGAGGAGTATTGCACCGACCAATTGAAAGCGCGATTGAAAGACACGAATTACCAAATTTCACGATCAGAATATTAAGCATCAAATTAGACATAATTGCAATGAATAGAAGAAAAGAGAAAGAAATACACAATTAGTAGAGAACTAGACCCCCATAACTGGCAATTACATAGTAGAGTGATCTGGGTGGGATTAGTTGGGCAGGACTGTGACCAGTGGGAGCGGGACAGTGGGAGTCAGTGGGAGTCGGGACACTCGGCTCATAATCGGTTGCAATCAAAATAAATCAATAAATGAGACGATTGGACAGAAATAAAGCAAAAAAATCAAAGGAAACTAAATTAACTGAATTCAGTTCAATCATATATCACGTGCAGCTTTGAAACTGCTTTTGCACTTCGGTCTCGCACTGGTATAGCACTGGAGCACTGGTATAGCACTGGAGCACTGGGAGCACCACTGACACAATCGATACCACTATTACTATACAATCTATATTTATGTATATCTATATTACAATTAAAACAACACAGAATTGGACTCAATTATAGGTTTGAGTCGAATGCAGACAACGAGACACTGGAGTGTGTCTGATATGTGACACTAATGATCACCTTTTTCCTGGAAAACGCTTTAATTCGCCACAATATTTAGGACGGGTTCGTCCGACTAAGTCTAAAATTTCGGGTATACAAGAGGCAAAGATAACCTGTGAGATGAAAGGGAGATAACAACGTAAGAGGTCTGAAAACAATTGATTTCGACGACATTTGATCGAAGCTCGCAATTAATTCAACCATTTATTGGACATTCAACTAAACAACGGAATCAAACACAATGTAATGCAAATGCAATCAATAATTGAGGAAATAATAGAAAATATTTGAACATAGAAGAGAGGAGAGAGGACTGCATATCTGCAGAGACTGCAGTTCCCCTCTGAGTATAACCAAATCAAATGAAAAGAAAGAGAAAACCAATCAATTCTAGAGATGTTTGACAAGACATACGTCAAGACATACGTGACGTTAAGTCATATAATTAGCGGATTGTCGGACATTCGACACAGATATGAGACAAAGCACGTGACAGAGAGAAAGCTGCACGAGTATAGAGATCCACATTTTAGAGTATAGAGAGACTCAAATGGCTCACAGATTCATGACTTTGGGAACGGAGTAATGATAATAATCTATTGAGAATTCAATCAAATTAAAACTGTTGATAGGGATCGCTGGGGGCCTCCCGTAGTTAATGGCAAGGATTGGAACGAATTGTGACAGTACTTACCAAACCAACTAAAATAAAAAGGACTATAAATGTACGGCCGAGGGTTGTCGTACAGTGAATGTCTCCGTAACCAACCTATCGATATAGCAATTGATTCAACAATTAAATACATTTCCATTTTTAGTCATATTTAA